>VYXH01004193.1:199404-294747 GCA_013397275.1 Burhinus bistriatus
AAAAAAAAAAGTAAAAACCGAACTTCAGCTACCAAAAAAACCGTATAAAATATTCATCAGAATTTGTGAGGCAGGAAATACAGCACATCACAGCTAACACAGCGTGGTGCAGATGAATGATATTCAGGGTTTAGACACACACTGTAACTCATCTGATAGAAAAGCGGTACTTCCATGCCATAAGTGGCATAAGGCTCCCGTACATCACATGCATCATGTAACAATATTCCTGCTTCACACTTGTTCAAACATTATGCAGAGTCTGACAACCTTACAGGTCACTCTCTACTGATTTCGCTCTTTCCTCACTCTGTCAGGTTGCTGTTTCTGTATTTTTACACAGCAAGCCGATGATCTGGTGTTTTCTCTCATGTTCTGGTTAATACTCAAGCGATATATTTTAAAGCATTCATGTTAGCCAATGGCACTGTAATAACAACCCATTTGGGTCCTTTGCTATAAAACAAGTCATACTGTGATTTGAATAATGATCAAACTCAATACCTCTGTGGTGAATTAGATGCTATAAATATGGTTGTACAACATAAAGTGACATGAATACCTCTTTTTCCTGACAGTTGGAAAAAAAAAAATACTTGCCTATTAATATAAAAATGTAAATATGCAAATAAGAGATCCAGATGAATATTATCAAATAATACTAGAACAAAAATGAAATCCTCAATGTCTTTCAGACCACAGTTATACACACCAGTTATACTGGTATCCTGTCTGCAAAATGATGAATGATAAATAACCTAAGAATAAATACACCATAAACACAATTTTCTAAAAAAAGACTACTGTCCATGAAATATGTAGCACAGCAATTAGTAAACTGGATAGACGTTCAGGAGGAGCTGGCTCACCTGAACATCACTTGTGTGCCGAGCTTATTAAACTGCTATGTAGTATTTTATTTTGCATCCATTATTTTTCATACCAGTATGCTAGGCAGTGAGATATAGGTGAGGTTTTACATTAAAAACTTAATTTGGAGGCACCTCAGCAAAACTCTCTATTGAATAAATAGGGATACCTTCAGAAAGACAAACAAGAAACCTACTATATGATGCTTCCATTATAGAGGTCAGTGACGTGTTCCTATGTAGAAAACTGTCTAGTTCTCTATTATTTAATACATAAAATACATGTCTATTCAGAAGACCAGGGGATGCAGAAGTAGAGATTTATGACCTTCAAAGACCCTGCCCCAATGTCTTTTATTTTACAACCTGAAAAAGGAAAGCAATATGCAACAAATTAGAGAAGACATTAACAAATTAGCACAGTGCTAACCTATGTATTTTTATCCTCGGTATAAAGTAGCTGAAAAATCCATCCCTATCAACTCGGTTGCCATAAAGGGATGATTTCTTTCAGTGTTGTGGCAAAGATGATTTCTTGCTTATAGGGCTGAATATCCATTGTACCTTGAACTATTCCCTTAACTACAAGTTCCGCTCATAAATCATGCAGAGCGTCTGAAGAGACAACGCAGTACTTTATAAGAGGCCAGCCCTGTTCTTTGCCTGTCAAGGAATCAATCCATCAGTTTTGGAGAGGTCGGTGAGAACCACATAAAGTTTGCATTTTTAACATAATGTGGCTAATTATTAATCACTGGCATGGTTGCACCAATGAGACATCTACAGTATATTTTTCGTTTATAAAGTTTCCCATTTCTGTGCATCTTCCCCAACAAAAGAATCAGCAGCATTCACTCTTCAAAGAATAAAGGAGGAAACAGAAAACTCTACTCGGAGAACAGCATCAAAGACCAAAAAAAGAAATTATGAATAGGTAATAGGAAACGAAGAACCAAGGCTGCAGAAATCCTAGCAGAATGTTAGCATCCCAACAAACTGAGCCTAATCCTCCACTCACAACTTTAACAACTCTTTGATACATAACAAAAAATATTTTTCATGGAAATGGGGTGTAAAAGAGGAAATGCATAATGTATGAGACAAAAGCAAATTATCTCCATTCCCTAAGGGAATAGCTTTTGTCTCACATGTAGGTCATGCCAGCATTCATATTTTCAGTATTCTTTATAAACCCATTCAAGCATTATAGATTATTATGTCAAACTGGTACACTGGGATTTTTTTATTGCAATTAATATCCCTCGTAAGGAGCTTTGCAGAATGAACTCAAATATCACCAAAAGCAATTAAAATCTATCAGAGATGTGAAATGGAAGGTTAGGTTAGGTAAGGGGAAAAGTGGTGCAAGATACTTTTCCGGGATATGAGAAGCAGGGCAGAAAATTAACAGAAAATCATACCAGCAAGGCATGAACTTGGAAGAGTATGAAAACAACAGACAGGATAATAAAAACTGTTCACTGATAAGAACAAATACACATGAAGCAACCAGAGACAAAGCCCAAGCTTCTGTCTTGGCAATGCTTATTTTAGGATTATTAACAAAATGAAATGAAAGGGAAGAAGAAGAATAATCAAGATTTCAGTAAGTAGATCTCAAACTTCTGGATGTCCAGTTTGAGACACCATGGATAAGTATACTATCATACATATGATGCACAAGCCTGCAATATTTTTTAATGTAGATCTGCTTGAAACTCTTCACTAGATATTATTTTGCAGTCTGTTTTAGTCTAAATAACATGACCTGGTATAGAAATCATGTAATAAGCAAAGATGCGATTAGTTTCAGTCACACAGCTTCATGCTGGTTTACTTAGGTTTTAAACTCAGGTAAAATACTTTACCTGAAATGTATACAGCTATGTAATCAGCACAGATTTTTAAACTACAATTTCAAAATAGATATGCACGATAGACAGTTTTTTGGGGACTGTTTAAATTGTAGTCCAAGTCGTAAATCATCCATCTGGTCATACCAACCAAATGCTGATCTCCCAGCCTTTTTATATCATATTGTGCCCCAATATTTCTTCTTCTTTTTTCATTGCAAAGTTACCTTCTAGAATTACCACCTTTCAGTGACGCATGCAGATCCCCACTTCCTCAAGCTGAATACTCAGAACCCTTTTTCTAGGCTTCATTTCCATCTTCAGAAGCCAATCCATTGGCTGAATTTAGGCAACTCTCCCCATAAACCTCGATGGCAATGCAACACAGAATAGGCACATTTCTTCCCCAACAAATTGCTTATGAGCATTTTAGTTGCTTAAGCAACGAAGAATTTTCAAGCCAAACCTGACACACTTTGGATTAAGCAGTGCTAGCATGGAGACAGCCTGATTGCTCTGTAGGATTTAGCAGTATTCAAGTGCCTAAACCTCCATGGAAGCTGAGAATTTAGGAGATCTAGCACTATATGTTTATACACAATGTGCATCCTGGCTAGTAAGCAGGCAGCATGATCTGAGGAAGAGATTATGCACATATGTGCACCCGCAGTCTTCACTTTGGCATTTCCTAACTTTTCAGATGTGGACTTCACACTCCTAATACCATTCCTGTAATGCCGTTGTTTTGTAACGTACATGGAGAAAAAGCTTATTTATCTTTGCTATTTGTATCAATGTAAATTTCTGCTCTATAATAGGCATGAGATGATTCAATCTCTGATTAAAGCACAAAATTCATCTAACCCTAAATTACCAAGTGCCATAGATAGAATCCACAAAGATAACAAAACCGCAGTGCCTTTTTGTCTCAATTCGTGAAGACACTCTTGAACAGTAACATTTACTAATGCCACTCCTGGGTCACTATTCTACTCATGAAGACAGATTCCACACCAGCACTTGGTTATCATCAATGCCCTTTCACCCTCTCTGTAAGTCTCCACTTAAAAAAAAGTACTTTGATGCCTCTTACTCATTTCGTTATTTCAACAGACTGCAATCTATTTCTGCCTATGAGATTACCAGTAAGTGAGAGATCTTCCATAGAAAATGACTGAATTATTTTCCTAAAAAAAGCCATGTGCAGCTACTCTCCACAAAGTACTCAAGTATTCTATACCACATTTAGTAGATTGATGCATTAGCTATAAATCTCTCGCCTCTGCCTCCTCTAACATGTATTCTATGATGCTGCTTATTTTAAACTGGTAAAACCCACACTGTCCACCCTTTCTTTACAAATCAATGGGAGTTCTTGCAGGAAAAAAGTGAAATTTGTATGAGGAAGGCTGTCACAGACCAGCCTTATAAGCAAGCAAATTACAACAAAGTACAAAAACATACAGCAGGCCATGTCACAATTAAGAGAATTGTGAAACACCTTTCATTTTTAATTTTTTCAGGTAATTCGCTTCTATCTAATACGTTTGGTTCTGATTGTGTAATAGTACAAACAAAAGGATAGTCCTGTGGCTGAAGAATTGAATTAAGTGAGGAAATGAAGTTAGTTTTGTCCTCATCTTTATCAATTTCTGTGTGCCAAGACCATTCTGCAGTCTCCCACAACTTCAGAGCAAATTGTGTCTGCTCAGCAGCTCTGAGAATTCAAGCATTTATTTAGGTACTTAGATAGGGCTCTAAAACAAATTATGTGCCCCCAAAACCTGCTTGAGGATTGCATTCTCCTAACTGTTTTGCACTGCAATTTAGCACATGTATTACATGACCTGGGTTTTGATATCATATGCAAATTCTGCATGAAAAATGAATAAAGAATATGCAACAGACATCTTTGTTGCAGTGTTCTGGAATGTAAATAAAAAATAAGAACTCTCCTGTAAGTATGGATTAAATCCATATGAAGCAAAGAGCTGTTCATTTCACTGCCAGTGCCTCATGTAATGAACTCAGTCTGTTCCAAGCTTCCCTTCGAAGTTGCATTTCTGCCATTCACTGGAAATGAAATAAACACTAAAATACTGATGAATCATACAGCCACTTTGCAGCATGTTATCATATCTCAGTCAATGGGATATTATATGTTAATCCAAAGATGAGGCTTTGAGCAACGATGTCTAGTGGGAGGTGTCCCTGCCCATGGCCAGGGGGGTTGAAACTAGATGATCTTTAAGGTGGCTTCCAACCCAAACCATTCTATGATTCTCTGACAGATAAAAGCGTGAATGAATGTACAAATGGGCACATAGTTTTCTGATAAACTTTTTTTTACCCTAAATCAATAGCGGAATTGTCATTAAGCTTTAAAATCTGCATCAGCTATTCAATCCCAGTTCCAACCATGAAATATCTGATAAAGTATCCATTTATATTCAAAATAATGCAAAATCACTGCAGGATTATTTCACAAAAAGCAATTTTCCCAACTGTTCCCCTTATGTTAAAACTAACTGTATGACCAGAACCATCCACTGATTTACACTCCTGAGTTCAAAAGAATTCCTTTGACGCCCACTGATATAATGGTGTAGCTGAGGCTCGAATCTGTCCCTTTGTTTACATGTAGAAAGACAGCCATAGGAGCAAGGGATCAGAAAATGTGACTATATTTTCCTGAAAAAGGGCCAGCTGTCAGCTTTCTTGTTGCCAGTGTATCAGCACAAGAATCTGCAGCCAGGGTTTCACAAGACGCGGTGCCCGTACAATTTAAAACTGATTAACAAACACCGCTATAGTCAGTGTAACTTAGTTGGAGAGGGGAAAAAGATGGAAGAGTACTTACATTTCAAAAGCAAGGATTGAGGCATAAAGAGTTGGCATTCCTCCAGTTTGAGTGAGTATTGCAACGCAACTTTCATTTCCATGAAAGTAACAGATTTTTTATTATTTTAAACACTAACAAGTGTTTAAAAGCTTTGGCCAAAATATTTAAATAGGAGCATGTGTAAGACGAAGCATGTAAATCCTTTAAACCTCCACCCTGTAAAAATGGTTCCTTCTTCTTGATACCCCCCAAAAATGTAGTGAATACAGGATGTGAGCACCAGAGACTTACACTGACGGAGCACAGCAGCAAGCGCAGTACAGGGAGCCTATATGCCAGACTAGAAGGAACTCTAGTGAAACATGCAATTTTTAGATGCATACATGCATTTCAAAACCTGGATCGGGACATCAGGAGTCACTGAATTTATAGGGCTTCACAAAGAACGGTATAGTTTCTCTGGCAAGCCAGTCCCCCACATTAGCTATTCTTCTCTCATGCTAGCATTATAGCTTATTAACACCAGCTAAAGTTTAAAGATGCAGTCAAGACAGAAGAAACAGGAGGTGTGGTAGAGAAAACCTGTTAGTTAAATGCTAGGCCAGGTGATAATGGGGAGCTTAGGATGAGTTTTAATGTTTTGCTATTTAAACTGTCATTAAAGTGAATCTCTAGGTTAAGACAACGTGGGGACTATGTACTGTGCAACCATGAACCATATTTGGTACAGAATGGGAACAGGATGGGCTTACAAGCGTACCCTCTCGCTGCCTAATCTCCTCTAGGCTTCAGATGGTTAGCAGTACAATGTGTTCTACTTTAAAAGGATCTCTATTTCAGATACTTTCCAAAAGTTTACCACAAAAGCACAGCAAATTCAACAGCAGTTAATAGTTTTGCCTCATTTAAGACTTGTCCCATGGCACAAACAAATGCCCAGGGTCTTGACTCTGTAAAATTTATATTCTAAATCGGAATCAAAACAAAATCCAATCTTTTTACCCAAGATACTCATTCTTTCCTTGCCAGCCCTTTCACCAATAAGTGAGAAAAGCATTCAGGAAAACAGAAAATCTGCATTGGAATCAGCATAAAAATCTACAAATCAAATTCTGTTCTTACCAGTAATACATGCAAGACTCGTCTGTGAAACAGTCATATTCACTGATTATGAACCAGCACCTAGCACATACCACTATATCCCCAAATACCTCAGTGAGCATGGCATCACACCCATCAGAAAACAAGAATCTTTAAAACACCACAGAAAATACAAATAGTAACAACTAATTGGTTGCTGAGGACTTTCAGGTGATTACCCAGGCTTCATGGCATTCCACACTCAACAACCTATTGGGTGGAACAGATGAGAGAAAATCAGGGACATCATTTTCATTGCTTTTGAAATGAATAGGTCTGAAGTTTCAGGAAGGCAGAATGTTCTAAATAGCACAATATATTCTCTCCTCCTTCAGAATTTCACAACCTCATGAGAAGTATGTTTGGGTTATATTGCTTGATGACTGACTCCATTATGGCTAATGAATGATGATGGTACTTGCAAAAGTTAAAGTGTACCCAATACTCTATTTGTGTGAGACGTAAACAGTTGCAGACAGAAAATTCAAAAGAACTTCCTCTTGCTCTGCTGAAGCAGGGTAACTTCACTAATTCAGTCTTGGCAACTATTTCTTACTTTGGGACCAAAACGTGATGCTGTCCAACAGTTAACTCTCTGTTGTTTAGTAATAAACACCTGTTGGTATTTACCATCAAAACTTCTTTGAACTGCAATTAAATCCAGATTTGAGCAGGAAACGGGTGGCAAAGTTCAGGTTCCCAAGATTTTACTTCTTTTTTTTTCTTCTGGTAAAGCATATTCTAATTCAAGCTTTTCAGCTCACATACGCATGGAAAGCTCAAACCTGGATGATGACCAAACTGCACTGCATTAGAAGGTTTGAAAATTCAAGAAATCAAGGTTAGCTGATTTTTAAGATTATGGTATTAGTGCACTAAATTTCTGAACCTGTTTTATCATAGTTTTTGCTAACAAGGCCTGTTAGTGAATTTTTTTAAGGTAGGAGATGGTGGAGGAAAGGGTACACAAAAAACGTGGGAAATGTGACACAACGGTATTTTTCATTCTTAACAATGAACCACTGTTCTCTTTCTTCGATGGCCTATAAATCCAATACTAATACTAAATGCTGCAGTGTCTCATAAAGTCCATTATATATCCTGAAGGCATTCAAATATTCACAATGTTCTTTAAATAGACATACAAATAAAATTTTATTTTTAAAATGCTGTTTACCATCTTCTATTTTGCTCCTTTCTGACAGGTAGTATGAGCTCAAAATGATCTAACTAGTAAACAAAATTAGATTTCAGTAATTACAGGTGACAATTTTACTCTATTGCCTTTCTAAATGCAAAGGTGAAACCAATTTAATTAAACTGTTAATTCTTTTTATAACTAACTTTTATGTGTTTTGTATTGTTTTAACCAATGCTTCCAAATTCAGTTGAGCTATAAAACAGAGACAACCTTAACACAGTAAAAAAGATTTAAAGTTTCAGTTTAGAGCTTGGTATGCTAATTAATTAATGCTATTTTCATTCGGTTTAGACCTGTAATGAATTACTTGTTAGAGAAAGCAGAGAAGAGGTATACTGCAGAAAGCCTTTGTTATATTAGGGCTGTATTTTAGAAATAAAAGGAAAATAGTTTGCTGGTAACTGGATGCCCCTCAAATTATTATATCAAAAAAACCTACATTTTCTGGGTTTTTTGAGACCTCCCGCACTACCAGACATGCTTATGCTGGAACCTGAAAGACTGAATGAGTCTTTATGAGATGAATGAGACAATAAAATGAGATAAATGAGACCTTATACTTAGCATGCCTGAGAAGCATAGGTCCAGTGTCCACAGTAATGACTTGCTTGGCCTGAGATTTGTATTGTCGGTGTTCTCGTTGGCGGTACCTATAGAGAGTAGAGGGGGGAGAAATGCAGACAGAAGGAGAGAGGAGGGAAGCAGAAGGGCAATCTGTGTGACAGCATGGAGAGGACACAGGCAGACAGGATCAGTTTTAAAGAAATGGACAAAGATAAGATAATTACCACCACCCAGTTTTCCCAAGACCTGGAACATAATGCAAGTTTCCTTGCAAGTTTTCCTCACTCTCAGCAAATACTTGTGAAATCCCAGGGAAAACGTGTGCCTATTATTCCTACTTGAGGCCGCCTGAACCAAGAAAAACAACTATATTGCTAGTCCATGAAGCTGCTGGATCCAGAAGTTCTCTCACGCTGATGTGCCATTTGGTTCCACACATCAGAATTTCAGGGGGTTCCCGTAGCTTGTTGTTTGATCATAGAGACAAGTACAAAACACAGCTATCAGAAGCTACGACACGCAAGGATAAAGCTTGCCAAGGCAACTTAAATTCAGTCTCATGTCAGTACTTGTTATAAATGGTTCTTAATTACATGAACGCAAACTATCTTTCATTGCACCTTTGTCTCAATTAGGGATTTCTTCAATATGTTCCTTTATATACGAAATGCCACATCCTGCTACCTTTCAAAATACAATCTCAAGTGTTTTATATTTCTCTGGAATATATAGAACAGACAGTGTCCTATGTATTGTCATTCACACAAAGAAGTTGCTACTCTCCTATCTCTAACAAAGAAAACAGTGGGAAAAAAGCGTTGGTGGTTAATGATACTACAATAAACCAGTGCCTTAATCGCGAATTCTTCTGCAAGTGGCTTTAAAGAAAACTTAACTAGCCATTATTTCTGGGCCTCATAGTGCCAGAGGGGTTAGAAATTTCTTTTTTTCTTCTCAGCACCAATAATGTACATGATTTTAAGAAATTTATTGCATCATTATTGTGCTTTTGGCGTATTTCCTTCTGTGTCCTTCAAATTCTACAGAGCATTTCCAGAATAATACCATGAGACTCAATGTAATTACGCTGGAAGCTATTTTCGCCTTTTTATTTAAAACCATTAGAATGCTTATAATAGGATATTGTATTGGATTCTATTTATTTTTAAACTGCAAACATGAAATATATGTGAATGTCACACCATAAACGTATCCTTATAAACCTCTACAAATTGGAACAATTACTGAAATGGCATGTGTCTGTTGTTACTAGAGTCTGTGCCAATTGATGTTTTTATTCACACTGGAAATTACCTGATGCAGACAATTAAGACCAAACTATGGTACCACCATACTCTTTCTGCTAAAAGTATTATCTCAGCAGCTCATTCTAACTACATTAATAGAAGTATTTCGACAATAAGGAGAAATAACAGCCTTGAAAGAACTGTTATCAATTCTGAGTAGCACAGAAAATGACTAAAATATAACCTAACCAGATCTAGTCTGTTAATCATGGAGTAGATCTGTAACAGCAGCCCTTATTTTTCTCTGCTGCATGTGTTGTATAAATAATTGCATTCAAATCAGTGTACATGTAAGGATTCCTGAATCTGGCAATAACAGTTTATTACAAACCTACCTGCATTTTAGGGCACAAATGTATCATCCCTTGAGCATTCCAGATAGCAAGTCACACATGTACTTGTCACAAGTGCTCTTATCTTGCAAAACATAGCCTTGACTTTAGGGTATTAATTGTACGTAAGATGTGTCCTATTGAGACATTACAAAGCTAACACTTTGGAGGATTACTGCTGGATTAGTTGGTTTTTTAAGAGTTGGTCTTTAGGCGACTAAGGCTAAGACTGTAAATCTGACAAGGTACATAGTGCACTTAGAGACTGTTTATTCTGTTTAACGAAAAAGTGACTGAGCTATCAGTTTAATACATGACACATGATGAAAGTAAAACTGTGCTTTTCTTTACCCCCTGAAAGCCCTCGGTGAGATCATTATTGCATCTATAACCCCTCTTCATTCCACTCTATTAGCTCTGATCCAACTCTAGAATTACAGCAGCAAGCGGAACCGTCACTCAAATCACACAGGTTATAACCAGGTCACCCTGTCTACACTGGGGAGGTAGCATGCTCATCTTCTAGACAGACCACTCACTCATCAACTTTGCCAGCTAATGAATGGATTAACACTGGCAGTAAGTAAGAAGGCTTTTTTTTTTCCTGATTGGTTATGGTTCAGATAAAAAGATGCAATCATGAGTATGCAGTGACAGTCCAAAAGTATTCGCTCTCCCTGAGCATACAAGGCAAAGTAGAAGCTACCATTCCGTACTAATACAGGCTGCTTTTCAATATCAATAGGTGACAGAATAACTATATGGAGTAAAAGAAAGTCGATCTACAATAATACAAGATTAAAACAATAATCCTAAGAAGGAAGAAGCACTGAAGAAAGGCTTTCTTCCCGGACTTCACAATGGAACGCTTGTCAGCTATGTAAAATTACACCCAACTACTACTACTGCCTAAAGGCATCAAAGACAACTATTATGTTGATTTTGTATGTGCCAGAATTTCTTTACATGTCAGTTAGGAAGGCTGCACGACCTTGACACCAGAACAACAAAAGACTTTGTGAAATCTGCAGACTCTCACTGAAAAGCTTGCCTTAGAGAAATGTCACTTACCGAACCTCAATTGCTCTACAACACTTGTAAAGACTGATGAATTTCAGCTGTTAAGCTCGTTTTAAAAACACAGCAATCCTGAAACAGTGATTAAATATGGAGGTCTTTCTCCTTAGCTACTCTTATTAGCACTGTAGAGAAAAATGTTATAAAAGCAATGTTTTATCTAGCTCCTGAAAATTAACCATAAAAATTAAATTATGAAGAAAAGGGCATTGTTGCTCTTCGACGTTTTCTATCGAATGATCTCAAAGCAATTTATAGACATGGATTAATTTAGCCCGGAATCAACTACAAATATATTTCTGACTTATATGAGGAAAACTGAACAATCAGAAAAATCAGCTGAAAGGGATCACAAAGGTATTAAGACCTCAGTGTTAACACCCAAATCTTCCAACCTCCTGTCACTACCACAGTTAAAAACCCACCCTTTCTTCTATCAGGTAGTTTCTATCAGGTAGCTAAATCATGCCCATTCAGGGGCATGCAAGAAACTTAAAACATATGTGCCATAGGTGTTGAATCTGCATACATAGCTTAAAACATTTCTTGTACCTGTGGGAACGCTCTCCTTCACTGCAAGACAGCCTCCACCCTCTCTCAAGGAGCCCAGTGAGCTCTGAGCAAACCACAGAATAACCTCCACTGCAAGTTCAGTATACAGGGAAGGCTAATTTTAGAGCTCAGGCTGCTACAAAAGCACTGATTCCTCAACATTAGGATTCATAATGTGGTTTTAAAAGGTAAATCATATTTTAATGTAGATGCATATATATATATATCTCACAGGCTTGCTATAATGGTATCTCATGTTTATGGGTAACTGTAACTATGGTAATCAGTGTACAGAACTGTCAGGAGATGTTTTTAGCAGACAAACATCACCCAGTGGATTTCTTCCAGCCACCATGAACCTGCAGTCACGCCTATTGGGCAGGGTTGACAGGAACTTGAGTTAAGCTCCTGCTATACTGAGGTTATAAAATTTTCATTTTCTCTCCTTCCAGGTGTTATAGAAAATAGATTGGAGTAATGCTTTGACAACCGAGTTGACATATTCAAAATATTTGCCCCAAGATTCTTAACAAATTGCAAATGTTAAGGCTGATCCCAATAGCACTCTCATATTCATATATCAGGTATGATACTCATATCTGATATTCATCTCTCTCAAACTGAATAACTCTGTTAGTACGGACTGAAAACTTCGTACTTACTTTATCGAGTGTTAATATGTAACATAGTCTTACTTACAAGAAGGTGGTAAGAAGTTTTGTCCCATTCTCCCACTTTGTTACTTGTTAATTCAGTAATCTATTGGGATTGATTCTCATTAAAAGTAATAGGAATATTTCCACTGAGTCAGGAGTCCAGCTAAAGCCAGTAAGGGCCAGATTTCCAAAGTCTGGAAAAAAATGCACTGAGTGACTTGTAAAATGGTGGTTCTGCTGCTAAAATGTAAAACATTATTTTGATTCTTGAGGAAAAGAGACCACAAACTATAGCTTTTGATTCAAAATTGGTCAATTCCCCAATACTCTAACCAAGTATAAGAAACTGTTATGGGCTGGCTAAATATACTTCTACAATTTAAAACCCAGAACACTCACACTCGTATTCAGCTCAGTCTTGCTTCTGTAAAGAAGCCTAGCAAGGAGGTTCAAAGGAGACAGGTGTGGGAATGGGATGTGCTACATTGACGGTACTTCTCATACTCTGCAGGGGAATCCAGAGTCTTGCGTATGAGTTTTGAGATAAAGTTTGATGAGATTCCAATTTTAAAATTATCCTGGTCTGAGCAAATTTTGTTCGTTAAGCCAGCCAGGCTCAATTTCAAAGATTTGGACTCTAACAGAATAACCTAGAAATTTTTCAGATTGTTCTGGGAAAAGCTGGAAAGGAAGAGTTTGCGGTCTACCAACGCTATCACTGAAAGAATTAGTGTGCGTTTCCAAAGACAGGTGCAAGCAGTTGCACCCACTCCAGTTGGATGGAGGTTCTCTTCACCTGGGCATGGAGATGATGCAGTCCAGAAGCTGCTTAGGGATATTAGCAAGATGTTGGGCCTAAACTAACATATCCTGCACCCAGCAAGGCTTATTAGCTCAGGCCTAGTGCCATGTTAAAATAAATTTCTGGCTCTCCGGTTGAGCTGACTCACAGCATGTGACTGGAATAAACTCACTCCCACCTGCCAGCTCCATGGAGATACAGAGGTGAAAACACCCTCAAGAGGGCCCTTACATGGCAGGAGGCAGAATGTAATAGAAGATGATGAACTTCTTTAATAATCATTGTATGAAAAGTCACAGTTAAATTGCAACAAAAAGCTATCTTTAAATTAAGCCCCTTTCAGAAATTCTTTTGATAGTGAAAAGGAAAAAGAGTTGGCAGATTGAGAATTATCTACATTATTATAATAAAAAGGAGAGAGAGTCTACCTCTTCATGCTACAGCAACAGAAAAGAAAACTTAAGGAAATAAAGCAGAGCTGAGTCAGAAGTGGGCTACTGACAAATTAAAGCTGCTGAAATATGCTTGTGCTGGAAAACAGGGAAGGGATTAAAAAATAAACTCCTGTGGAAAATCTGCTATCTTATTCCAGAAAAGCAGAACCAATTTTAAAGAAAGACTCAAATAAAAGGCAAATTGGCAACTTCCTAAGACAGAAGTGGATAAGCTCTAAGCAGCTTGGCTTATCAAATGGAAATTTGCTTTCAAAAGGGGTACGCTGAAACAGAAATAAGGGAAAGAGGGAAGTTTGCCCAGGAGTGAGCCTCCGGCTTATTTGTAGGGAAAGCGCTGATCAAAGCTTGCCAAAACTAGAGAGTATTTAAGGTCTTGTTAACACAACTGACAAAAATCAAACTTTGTTTTCAGCTATTAATAGCAGCACAAGAGCTACAACAATCAAGATTTAATCTGCAAGAGAACGAAGTGTTTCAAGTAAGTTCATTCTAACTTGAGATCTCAAGATCTCATCCTGTTCTTGCTAAATAAAAAAAAAAAAGAAAAAAAAAAAAAGCCTCCATTGATTCCTGACACAATTACACAATGAAAATATACAGTGGTAGAGACTTGCTCAAAAGGAGCTCAGGCTTCAAATGTGATCTGATTTGAGCAGTTGCACACCACTGTGAGTGAAAAGGTGGAGAAAGTATCTCAGCTGGGGAAGGGAACACATACTATAGCAACTAACATACAATTTTATGCAATCACTGTATGAGACACAGGTCAGTGAAACTCTCAGCAAGGGTGCCGTCAGGGAAATCACTAGATAGCACAGAAGAAACTAAATGCACCACTTCTAATTTACTAGGAATGCCCTGCATACACTATCAAGTGTCCATGCAACAGCTAGGGTAAAGTTTAGGACTACCTGAAAAGGGAACTGCTGCATAGTACCATGTTCTACAGTTCCCAGCTTACACAGCACTGGCCTCCAAGTGTGTTGGAGTCAATCTCACAGTAATAATGACTAAAAGACATTCTCTGAAAAATTCAAAGAATTTCTATAAACAGGAGACTTTTTTTAAGCTATTATTGCAAGTCACATCATTTGCTTCTGTTTCAGTTAAGCTTAGGTGATGACATTTTGACCGTTCCTGTGGTATTGCGTGGACAAATGAGAATACTTGACCAATGCCTGTACTTTTCTACAGGAGTAATCCTGTACAGAAATGTTCTTCCTACTCCCTCTGCTAAAATCTCAAGTCTCTGTTTTGTCATTAAACTGTGTGAATGTTTTCCCATCAGCCTCTACAGTTGCTCTCCACATCTCCTCCTGAAGCTCTTCCACTTCTCCTCCTGAAGCTCTTCCACTTTGTACAATTTAATTCATTGGTCCTTGGACCAGAATTAAGGAGATTGACTATAAAGACACATGAGAAACAAGAGTAGTAACTTCCACACATAAATAGTTTATATCTAGTGGAGCAGTTCCAACTAGGCGGTCTGAAAGAATCTACCTAGAATAAAAAGCCAAGAGCCTGCTAATTGGACACTCACTGGGGTTGTTAGAAATTGATCTTACACTGAATCTAAGGTGACTACCCACTCTGTTCAATCTACCTCTGACCACTTATATTTTGCCTTGAAGTCTGTACCAAAGCTATGCATATGACCCATGTTGCTCTTCAAAAAGAACCTAAGAATGAGAACTTTTTTGCAGAGCCCAAATTAAGGAAGAAGCCCATTCAAATATATAAATCCACACACCTCCTTCCAGCAGTGTACTCTGGAGAACTTGCAGATGAGGTAAATTACCTCTATAGGCAAAATATCCTCTGCTTATGTTAACACTTTGAAGAACACGTAGGGACTGTAAGGAAAGCATTGCAGCAGTTTTGGCTAATTTTTTTAACTGACTTCTTGAAGAGACAGGTAATTTATTTGTGAATGACAATCCTTGGCTGAAGTTGGATGAACAATGCAGACAACAGCACAGCTATTCTTGTACTTGGAGAGAAACTACCAAATGCTGAGAAAAAAAAATAATCTCAAATGCAACTAAGTTTGTCTTCCATGAGGCGTCCATTCACAGATTTTCTACCACAGCAAAGTAGATCCATGATTTTCTGAAGAACAGGAAGGAAAATAATCTGGACTGAAACTCTCCAATCACTTACATGGAATGAGCAACACCGGAGAGCTTCAAACCAGCAACCAGTGCCCCCATGACAGAGCCCGCAGTCTTAGCCTATCCTAGATAAGACTGACACTTTTTCCTACATGTAACTCTTCCAGGAACAGGATCAAAGCCAATCCCAGAAGAGCAACATTGGCTATGAAGCAATAAAACTACAGCACAGAAGAATTGTCACCATCATCAGGAAAAACTGAAGCTTCTAGCTTTGAAAGGGCTGTATAACTGCTAAATTTAATGGCTTCACTCACACAATGCTTCCTGGTTTACAATGACAACAACCTGTTAACTTATGTCTTCATCTCAACAAGACTAAATGCCACATTAGCAGCTTAAAGAGAGTTGAACCTAACTTTACAGTTACTCTCATCCAAATACATTTTATGCAGGACAGTTTTGGTATGTAAATATATATACATTCAATCAAACCAAACCAAAGAAAAACAACCAAGGATGTTTTAACTCTGCCTTTTAGTCTTTGGGTGAAAAAAAAAACCAAACCAAAACAAAAAAAACAACAAGTATCTTGGGTTAGTGTTACTCCAAACGCTTTCACAATAAAAGATTCCTTTTAAGATTTACACCAGTCAGTAAAGCATATTACATGAAAGACATTTTGGCTGCAGAAAGAAGATCTCCCTATTCCTAAAATTCTTGACTAATCTTTGGCAAAAAACCTAACAAAATAACAGGAGGTACAGCAGGACTGCTGTCCTAAGAGACGAATATTAGCATTTGCAGACAAGTAGTGGGAAACCAAACTGTCAACTAAGGTGGCACGACTTTCAGTATGAAAGAGGCAAGTGTTACGATGGAGAAAAGAGACTTGAAGAAACTGGAAGAGTAACCATTCTCATAACAATTCTGCTATACCAACCTCAGTTAAAACAAAACAAATAAACGTTACCTTTTCAGCAGTAAACAGAAACTTTAGTCATTAGGTATGATGGTGTGCTAACATCCAGGAGATTCCAAGCAGCTATGAGTCTTCTCACCAGTTAAGCGCTCACCTCGTTCTGGAAAAAAGAAAAAAAATTAAACAAAAAATAATAATAATAAAAAAAATCAATCAAATCACTATGAAACCAATTCCACAGGGTATTACAGAGGAAATTAAATATAAAAGGCCTCAAAAAGCAACTAAATAAATTCACCAAAGAAAAATACACTAAGTGCCATTAATGCTATATTCTGGTATGTTAAACTACAGGTAAACAAGTTAACTTTCAATTTAGAAAAGGATTCCTTGTCATTACCACATAGTGCGGTCAGCCACAATATTGAGTGGGTAAAATTGCCCACCTGATGATTCAATCTAATATCATTGCTGGTTCACTGGTTCATTTATTTAATTTTAATTGCAAATCTGATTAATACTTAAAATACTTACATTTCTTGTTAGTTTAATGAAAAACAAAGTGATTTTAGTTTAATTATATGTTTGGGTTTAATTTTAACTTGCTTGTTACAAGCCGCAGAAAGAATGGAGAGGATTTTTTTCCTCTTTTTCTTTCTGCCAGCAACACGTGCTTCAATTGTGAGTGTGAATAAAATTACTCAATTTATCTAGGCGCTACATAATTTTCAATAAATGAGTTTTTTCTTTCTTTACACTCCTGAAAATGTCAATACATCTCATGACGCATGCACACAAAATTAATGGCAACTAACCACCTCCCTTGGTACTCAGCTTCCTGTTGTGTGATGAAACACAGCCCAGGTTGGTTGTGACTGTCTGAATCTCTTCTGTTTGCCTAATCATAACTTTTTCCCCATCAAAAATATAACTATTAACAGAAAACAGAACAAACCCAAAACTTTTCAGAAGTCATTTAAAGTGGTCTTCATGGTGCAGTTAGTGTTTCTTACATAGAATCAAAAAAAAAAAAAAAACCAAAAAACAAACCACACATTAAGACACTTTAAAGGTCATCTTATCAATAATGACACACAGATTATCAACAAATCCCAGACTAGATAGAGATATTAGAGTTTTGATTCGGTGATACCAGAGAAATTTTGAGTGTGCCCTGAAGGCTGAGTTAATGGAGAAGATACAAAATATCTCCTATCAAGTTCCTTCCATAACCATTTAATTTAGCCGTTTAAGTTCCCATTGCATTTGCTGCCAGAGATTATGCGTTTAAAAACAGGGAGACTTCCCCCTGTTAATTGCCTATAGATATTTATCCTGCCACAATGAAATGTAAATCATTCCTTTAATGGTGAACGTAAAGTATTTATGGATGTGCATCTCACTGTATTTTATTACAGGAGAAAATATCATTGCCTGAAGCCAATAGCTAAACTCCATTTCATGTCATTAGTTTTTACTTAGAGCCGCTAAAGATCAATTAAGTCAGTATATTTTTATTACATTAAATAAAGTGGAGGGGTTGAATGATTTTTGTTCATGTTTTCACTGTTACAATTTGTTTCTATTTATTGTCAGTTAAGCTAATTTCTATCTTTGAATCATGGTATTTAACACTAATATACAAATATTGTTTGGTTGTT
Organism: Burhinus bistriatus; assembly: GCA_013397275.1. Classification (NCBI taxonomy): domain Eukaryota; kingdom Metazoa; phylum Chordata; class Aves; order Charadriiformes; family Burhinidae; genus Burhinus; species Burhinus bistriatus. The sequence goes on from VYXH01004193.1 coordinate 217,749, forward strand.
GTTTATGTTTGCCATAAATTCATTGCCATCAAAATTAACTTCTCTCACTGACATGATAAATTACAAGAAAGTTGATAGTCTTTGACAGGCTTCAATAAGTTTCCATTCACTAACCAAACACTTGTATTTAAGAGTAAGGCAAAGCAGCCCCAGGTCAGCAACGCATCCCAACACATGCCATTAAAGTAAATTAATCTGATATTAATCACATGTCCAAAGTAAAACATCACCTCAAAGACAACTGAGAAAAGCACCTGCAACTTAGACTCTCCACTTGTGGCAGGTGTAACATTCAGCCCACGAAACCAGTGCTGCAGGCTGCATACGAACGCAGAAACGGGGCACACGGCTGGACTAGCATCTAGGCACAAGGCTGTGGAGCCGGCAGTAAGAGGTCAGTGCGCTTGTTTGGGGAGATAAAGCCGGGGACTGCACAGGAGGGACAAAGCTGAACAGCGAGACGTGGGCAACTCAGGTGATGGCGAACTGGCAGTCGAAGTGGTGGTGACTGGCACGAGCCTTTTGCAACTGCAAGAGCTGAACTAAGCAGCAAGAGTAAGATGGTCCTCTGTGACCAGACTAAACTATCGGCCGTGCAATACGGAAGGTGACCCACCTTCTTACAGCTATCACACCACGAGAAAGTTCAGTCCGCTGCTTGCAGCCTGGTGTTTGTAGCTCACTCAGCCACATCTCTCTCCAATAGATTCAGGAAATAAATTCTGCCCTCAGTTGCCTAACAGAAATCAGCAGGGCTGCTCAGTTGTAAAAGAAAGAATAATTCATTCCAATAAGATGGATCAGGAGCTAAACCCAAACCAGCCTACCTCTACTGATTCCAATTGATTTACACCAGGGATTAATAGGCTATTGATGTTTGCATCCAAGTATACAGACCAGACCATGACTCTAAGACAAAGCTCACCATTAGCAAAGAAAGCAGAAACAAAGCAAGCTCGCCTGTAGAGCTGAAGAGGAGTGTGATAAAAGCACAATACATCCCAAGCATGGGGAGGGCGGGAGGAGCGTGGGGAAGTCGGCTAGAAAAGTCTTAATGAGTTAAATATATTCTAGCTTTGCTGGTGCCCTGCTGAGCACGCAACCTTGAATATGTTTCAGTAAGCAAGGACTGAGGGATGCAAAGGTGTTTTAACAAAGGAAGGGTAACCCAGGTGGAATGTGAAACAACATTTAAGAGATATCACAGAGCTAGAAATCAAAATCTCTTTCTATTTTTGTGATAATAAATCGGTAAACGGTGTCCTCAAAGCTCTTTCTTGTCCTCGAGCTGAATTGAAACACTGGTCATTGCTCTAAACTTGGGTTTTGAAGCTGTCTTCTTTGAGTTTTTTCCTGCCCAGTAGACATTTTGCACACTGGCATAGTAAGAATTGTTTTCCTTTCTCCATCCATTATATAGTCGGAGACAAAGATTCTGCATCGGTAAGTAAGAAATCAGGATTATGGGCCTACGAAGCACTGAGCTTCGGTCTCTCATATATTGAGCAAATATCCTAACCAAGAAGATATTACACACAACCTCACCCAACAGATGCATTTCAGAAAGGCAGCAACCATAGCTATGTTTTGTAAGTGTATGGTCATTTCAAAGTATGTAGATTTACCTGGAGCATTGAGGGACTTAAGCGCTTAAGACTACCACATGCAAGATCCACAGAGAGAGCCTAGGTGATGTACATCTTTTCTTCCTGATCCCAAGAAACTACGTAGGCTAATTCAACAGGTAAGAAGAGCTGAACTGTTTTCTCTGTTTCCCTTAAACAGAACTGGATTCCCCAGCTAAAACGTAGCTTTTTTTAAAGTTTCTATATAATAGTGTTTAACATACAATCTGCTCATAACTATCACATGTGACTCTTGATAGACTAGATAGCTCTCAAGTGCTCGCCAATAAAGCTTTCCACAATTAACCCTTCACCAAGAAAAGCTTATCAAGAGTTTGCATATCACATAATGCAGTTCATTTCCAGATTTTTTCCAAAACCAGTATAAACTCCCATATCCTCAGGTGTAGTACTCAGCACTGCCAGGTGGAAAAATATTTGCAGATCATTCTTATGCGGTCAGGTCTCTGGAAAATATATTCAGTATTTCAAGCAACTCGATATTTGATGTAGATGAACTTATTGCATATTCAGATTCTCTCTTGAATTCATACCTGCCATTGTAAAACAAGAGAATATGAATTATAAGACCCTTAAGCAATGTATGCAGAGGATTAATCACGTTGTAGTCTAACTGGGCACTGAATGTCACCATTGCTCCACACAAATACTGTGCCATTGAAAGTGCAATTACTAGACTGTAGATAAAGCGAGACATAAAACGAGAAATCTCATCATATTTGACAGTGCATTGTGAAGCATTCCACATTAAGGGATAGGAATAAAATGTTTATGAGCTAATTTATTCCAAACATGTTTGTAACTGTCTATGGTTAGCACTGTGCGATCCAAGAAAAGGTTATGCTGATTTGAGTGGGAAAGACAGAAAACCTCAAACTGTGAGCATATACACCAAGTTTGAATTTTTTTTTCAAACCAAGACTACATCAGAAATATTACCTGGAGTCAAATCGCACAAATTCATTGCTCCCTGGTGGCTAAAAGAAACTCATTGTTTCTCTGCTTGTATTGTTCAAATAACTGGGGTGTGTGTATTATTTTATCTTTGCCTTTCCTGCTGTCATATACAATAGTACTGCCAGGAAAACTGTTCTTCTTCCACACACACCCCTGCAAAAAAGAGTGGGGAGGGCAGGGAGAGAGGAAACTTGGTGTTTGTTTATGCTCTTACTGATGTCAGCCTGTACACCAGCATTGGAAGAAATACCAGATTGCACAACACGGATGTGGGGGAAAAAAAAAAGAAAAGCTGTTAATAATAAAAAGTTAAAAGGCATTACTTTCTGTATTTGACAAAAGCTGTTAGAAAATATCAAGCTCAGCAATATCAAGTAATAAAAAAAATAATGATTCTAAAAAAATCTAAAACAGCTGCCAAAATTTAAAGACAGAATGGAAACTGCAGAATGTAAGTCTGGATAATAATGGTGTAATATAGAATTGAATACCGTCTAAAAACCACAGCTGATCCTTCTGAAAAATAAAATGGAAAGGCTAATAATCCAGTTTAAGTGGCAGTCTATTATGTTTGAAAAAGCAATCTTAACTCCCTCAAGGTAATTAAAATTTCCTTCATCTGCCTCAGCTTGAGCAGTTGCCAGGATGTTCATCCAATACAAAGAAGACGGAGCAAACTTTAAACCATAAAAGGTATTGAGCTAAAGGTACCCACCAGCATCGAAAAAATACTCATTTCGCAGATTAGTAAATTAATTAAAACCCAAGATAATATAGGGACACTCAAACTCATCCTACTCTCACTCTATGTTAATACAGACGCAGAACGACTAAAAGTGAGGTATGAAACAGGGGCACTCATAATCCAGAAGTAGGGGGATTTGGTCCCTGAAAGAGGGTTGAAGAAACCAACGTATAATTAGAATTTGATCTTGCCATTCATTAAAGTAGGACACACTGTCTCCTTTTGCATTCACTCAGCATATAGTGTAATTGCAGCTGAGTAAGGATAGCAGGTGTAAAGCTGGGACTACAACGTTTAGAAAAAATTTAAGAGAGAAGCCATGTTATTTGCGAGGAATATAGTCTTTCTCCTTTTACTCTGAAATCAGCCAGAGTGACAGCCACTTGTGCCAGCTGAGCACATCTGGTAACATCTGGTCCACCTATTTTAGAGTGGGTGGACAATACTATTCCCACGTATGTAAAGGTAATAAAAAGTTTTCCAGTTGAAAATTTCTTTAGACAACTATGTAGTTTTTTCAAACTCACTGCAGTGAATCTGCTACACAACTCCGTATGGTTTTCTGATTCCTTGTTCACCCCTCTGGTGAGACCACAACAAGCCCCCATGAACATGTGTGTTCTCAACTGAGTTAACACTGACATACAGCCAGGCTTCCGACTGTGCCACAGCCCAGAATGCTGGGAGTCTCTGCAGCACTTTTATCCCTTGTACGGAGCTCTAAAAGGTTTCAAGAAAAGGAAAAAGGGACAGTGCTGTTAGATTTTCTAAGGAGGATTTTTAAATTCCTATTCCCAGGAATGTCTTTAAAAAGACATTTTTACTTCCCCTTCTGAAAGATTTTTCTTTACTCCTCAGAACATGCATGCCAGCTGTTGGCCATCTAAAATCCCACTTGTTAAACATGAGGCAAGAGTGGGCTCTCTTTGTGTTAAAAACAAGGATGTCTAAGACGTTCTGACACTCTGACTTCACAGGGTTCATTTTCACAAGACGTCACATTCAGGAAAATCTTTTTAATTTCACAGCAGATTGCTCTTTACTAGAACAATTTTGTCACCGTTAGATCAATCCAAAATATTCTCAAAATTCTGAAAATTATAGGACTTATCCTGCCCTAATTCCATCTTGCTGTTTTTATTACTGGCTTGAGCATCTGTGGTAGCAGACTTAGAAGCCTGATACGTGCTATTGCATTCTACTCAGAACATTCAGTTCTCATTGAATTACCAGGTGGAAGACAGGCTTCACTGGTGGAGACTGTTGCTTAAACACACATTATCTGTGGAGCAAAAAAAAGATTTCCCAAGATACCTACTGAAAACTGACAAACTGCATTATGTTCCTGCTTCGTGACAACCTCTTCCACTTGGAAAAGTAGTAAATGTATGCTGTAAAGGTATATTGTTAAAAGACCCGTGGCCCTGGAAGTGATTATCTGAAAGAGATCAGAGACATAAAAAAAAAATTCAGGCGTCTGGGGAAGAGAGACCATTACTGTACATAAGCACAGGGATGAATGGGACCGCAAAGAGCTACAGCAAGTGTTAAACAGAAGAGATTGGGACCTCTAAATATGAAGCTAGAGCTAGATAAAGACTAGAGATCATACTTACCTTGAAAATGTTTTTATGAGAACTTTTTTCTTGTGGGTTCCCCCCTGCCCCTTCAGGCCATTTATTGTTTACCAAAAAGTAGTGTAGGGAAAAAAGACAAATAGTCTAAGTTTTTTCTACTGCAATAATTTCTGTTTTGATGGAGAAAGGTATGTCATTTTTCCCAGCATACTACTGGATAATACTTAACCAGCCCCATATATATCTTTTATGTAGCTCTTGATTAAATAATTGGCAGAATTCTCTTCTTTCTTTCAAAATGGAATTCCAGTTCTCTACCTTCTCAGCTCCCTGAAATACTCACTCTGAAGTCAAAATATTGGTAAGCCATTCAACATCTTCCTCTCAACATAAGGCAAACCAATGCTTAGAAAGATGCAATGGGTTAGTGCTATGAATTCAGCCCGGTACTACAAATGCCATAAGGGGATGTGCTAATCCGATACTAACCAAATGCACGTTAAATGGCAATCTGTGAGCTCAGCTGCTCCCCCCACCCTCAGGTGAAACTGAAGAGGAACTAAGTTTCTGTACTATTAGGCCTGACTATAGACAAGTTACATTTACTTTAAAAAGAGGCTGCGAAAATCTAGTAAGGAAGGGGTTCTCAGGATGCAGTCTGAAGATGAAATTCGTACCTCCAGATTTCTTGATTTGAGTCGTACCTAAGCTTTTCCTTCCGTCACTTCTCCCTGTAATCCTACAGTGCCAGATTTTTAAGCGTTCACAGGCTAGTGCTGCTGCACCCATCTAGACCTGTCCCGCACTGGGTGTGGTGGAAGCTCCGAGCAGATTCGGCAAGGCAATGCTTCAGCAGTGCTTGGGCTTTGCCTCCCAGAAAAGCCTTGTACTCAAAGGGGTTCTGCTGAAAAAGACATTCCCTGAGCAGTAGCTAAATATTAATGTTTCATTGCCATACTGCAACACTACACACATGCTACAGCTACCAATATGGCTCTGTTAATTTCTTTTTTTTTTTTTAAAGTTTAATGCAATGAAAACAGTGGAAAGGGTAGAAATGAAGACGAGGTGGCTAAAAGGCTGCAAGACCTGGAACGATGATGAGCAGGGAAGTAAAATGAAGGCAAAGCCAGTATCAGCCATGACAGAGTTAGCCTAGGCAGCGAGCCACACAATATAGTGCCTGCAATTAAGCATTTAAATAATCCTGCATCCAATCTGCAAGGCTTCAGCTGAAATGTAACAGCTAAAAAACTCAAGAGGCTTGTCCAATTATCAGATGTTAGGTGGTATCCTAAGTGAGAGACATATAGATCTTTCTCTTGCTCTAAAAATCTTTCCTCCAAAGTTTGTTAACTTGTCTTTGGTATATTAAAAATTTATTGTAGTTATAAGTTCCTAATGGAGCTCCTGATTATATCTCTACCCAATGGGATACAGACTTTTCATTAGCTACCATGAAGCAGAATCCTTACCTGATGTGGTGGTTTGGGCCAGACTGGCCACTGAGGTGAACGACAGATGCTCTTCCCCACCTCTCTCTCCAAGGAGAGGAGGGAGAAAGAGACTTACAAGTTTCTTCTAAGCTAAACTACTTTAATGAAATATTAATAACAAAACAAAAAGAAAATAAGGAAATATATACAATGTATACAAAACCAGTACCAAGCTCCCAGGATGACTATGACGTCCCCGGCAAGCACAGGGAAAGTCCCAGACTGGACTCAGTGACAGATGGGAACTGGATTCCGGATCTGGATTCAGGAACACACGGATTGGGATCAAAGGCAGACGAACAGACAGAGTCCTCCTCCGACACTGGCCATTGAAGAAAGAGGGCTGACCCTTTGATCCCTCAGCTTTTAGACTGAGCATGAGGCAGATGGGATGCAATACCCTGTTGGTCAGTTTGGGGTCACCTGTCCTGTCCGCTCCTCCCCGCAGGTCTGACCCCTCTACGCTTTTCCGCTTCCGACCCTCCAACGGGGCAAGTAACAAAGTTGGCTGGGTTTGGGTGTTACAGCAGTAAGTGTCAGCAGGAGCTTCTCTGCATCCCATTCCTTGGCATCAACTATAAACATGGGTCTTGTCACTCTGAGAGCCAACAGTTTCTGCCCAATGTGCTGGTAATTTCAGCAGTTAGAAGAGGCCTAGCTGAAAAGTAAAGTTACTGAACAAAATTGATCCTATTTTACCTCAAACCAGGACACCTGATAAAAATTGCATCTACAACAATGAACTGTGGGGAATAAAAGCCTATATAACTATTTGTTTATCTGTGCTTCACATTTTGTGTTGGACAAATTGCCTTCAAGTTCTTACCAGGACAAGCAAAGGACAACTTGAAGTTGAAAGCTTATCCTGCAGGTTTGATTGAAGAAGGTGCAAGTTTAGCTCACTTAGCATGTAAGCAAAATAGAAAAACAGCTCAAAAGCTATGCACCACACAAATAAAATCTGAAGTTTGGTAAACTGACAGATAGAACTCTTTTATTAATCAGGATAAAACACATGGTTTAAATATTCTGCACACCACATCTGCACCTGCTTTTACTACTGTTTCTTTCAAAAAAAGAAGAAAGGACCGTTCATACTACACACTCTCCTAGATGTATAAAAATTAAAAAGCCCAGCTGTTCTTGAAAAAACTCTTTTTAAAAAATGAAAATCAAAACCTAACCGTGTAAGGGAAAGTCTTTGGATGGTATGTGGCCTACTTATGCAGAATAAAGAACTCGCCTCAAAATAAGCAGTATAAGCAAGAGTTCATAAATACTTAATGGCTCATGCCCCCTTTTCTTCTATGCTTTCCCTATATTTAATTCATCTAGTTATTGTATTAACAATACATTTTCCTTTTCTTTTGCTCTTCCCTTCAGTTTAAAATGCAGAAAAGAAGATGCTGCAAACTGTCAGTTAATGGCCAGATTCTGAGCACAGTGACAAAGTGCATGTCAACGTATAACATGCAAAGCCTCTAATACTTCAGTGCAAGCAAATCATAGATGCGTCAAGAAGTGTTAGGCTGACAGTTGTACAAAGAAATGTGTTTTTCTCCCATAAGACAACAACCATAACCTCCACTGATGACAGAAACAGCAAGAGCAAAATCCATCAAAGCTGGACATAGCTGACACAAGTACAATACCTGCTCATACTGTCGGGAGACCCTGCTGCTCACCATGGTCTCAGTTCTCCATCTGCCTTGCTGGATACTTTTTCTGAAGTACATTTCCTATTCCTGACATCTTCATCCTTACTCGGTAGTGACCCAAATAAAACTGCATGAATAGTCTTAGAAAAGTGTCATGATTTCAGCTGGGATGGAGTTAGTATTTGGGGTTTTTTTGCTAGCAGCTAGTATGGTGCTGTGTTTTGGATTTGGGATGGGAATAGTGTGATAGCGCACTGGTGGTTTTGGTTGTTGCTAAGCTCTCAAGGCCTCTTCTGCTCCTCACCCCGATCCACCAGCGCGTAGGCTGGGAGGGGCACAAGACGTTGGGAGGGGACACAGCCGGGACAGCTGACCCCAACTGACCAAAGGGATTTTCCATGCCATGTGACGTCATCCTCAGTATATAAAGCTGGGGGAAAAGGAAGGAAGGGGGGAACATTCAGAGTGATGGCATTTGTCTTCCCAAGTCACCATTACACATAATGGAGCCCTGCTTTCCAGGAGATGGCTGAGCACCTGCCTGCCCATGGGAAGCAGAGAATGAATTCCTTGCTTTGCTTTGCTCATGTGCGCTGCTTTTACTTTACTTATTAAACTGTCTTTATCTCAGGCCATGAGTTTTTCCTTATTTTCACTCTTCTGATTCTCTCCTTCATCAAAACTGAGGGGAGCAAGTGAGCAGCTGCATGGTCCTAGCCACCAGCTGGGGTTAAACTATGACAACAAGAACTAGGAAAGATCTGATTCTTCTCTCAGTACTTTTACACTGGATTTTTTGTTTTTGTTTTAACATCCAGTGTCCACTGGTAAAAGTAAAAGAATCCTAGGAAAAGGGCACTGTCTTGTTTTGTTGGTTATCAGTCTGTGAAGACTATTTGTGGACTTGGCAAAGTTGAATTAACAAGACCAAAATGTGACTGAAGTTCTGAACTACAGACCTCAACCCTCCAAGCTGATCTGCCCAGGCAGATCTTTCCCTCTGTCTCCATTTACATATGAGTTCATCTAATGCTATATCAAATATCAAAATAAAGTATTTTAGAAAAGGAACTGGTCAGCACCAACTCTGAGGCTATTTTAGATGTCATTTTTTTAAATGCACGTGAGATAATTACTTAATAAGACAGTTAACAATTTCCCTACAGTTCTTTGTCTTTAGCTACAAAATGGGTGAGCGCAGCAATTTTCCATGCAGTAATGCAGAGGAACTGAGGACAGTTGCCTATTCTTCCCAAACTGAATGTTTAAAATTTAAGTTTAATGCAGGCAAGAGAAATCACTGTAAAGGTGATGTAATAAATCTATCATCATGTCCAAGAAAATTTAGCCATTCTAATAGTTGCTGAATCTCAATAAACATCATCTAGTGTATTAATACCATATTATCTTCAAAAAAATCCCTTTGGTATTAAATCTTTAGAAACGGTTGACCCCTACATCAATTTTATGGCACAAATTTTTCCCAACAAATTCAAGGTGTATAGCACTTTTTCCAGGCAGAAAATCTCAGGAAACTTTTAAAAAAGATGTACCAAAAAAAAAAAAAGCATCTGTAGTGTACAATGCTAACCTAATGATGAAATGTGCGAATAAGAGAAGTGGTGGGTTATTTGATTTAGAAAATGGCAGTAAGCATAAATGTAAGAAAATTCATGATTCATCCAATTTGCAGTGGTCATTGGTATGGACTGAGTTTGTAAAAAGGTAAGGACACAGATTCAGGCTCTAGTTTCAAAAAAAGCACTTATTTATAGTAAACAACTGTTACACTCACGCTCATATGCTTGGCTGACTCCAGGCCGTAGTTATTTCTGCAGACAAATCTACTGCAGCACATCTAAAGTAACAAGAAAATAACCTACATACTTCAGACTAAGCTGAATGCACACCAGGCATATGCCAAGCAGAAAACTACCCTAAAACAATCAATTGCCAAAAAGGAAGTAAAATTATACTCTTCTACTTATTTTGTCCAGATCCCTTTCTATAGAGCCTCTGCCTCAGGAGGCAGGGTAGTAGATACCACTTGCAAGAAAAGCATTTGAGGGAATTCCTTGTGTGTGTAACCAACTAAGACCCCCCTTCATCCTTTGTATTCCCTAAAAAAAGGGAATTATCTGGCAGCAGAAAAGGCAAAGACACCATTTTCAGGGCTTTTCAAACAGAATCCCAGCCTACCTCCACTTCTCGCTTTCTCCACTTCCCAAGTAGGAATTGCCCCAACCAAAACCTTCATCTTTGGAGACAGCACGTTTCAATTCGATTATCTTGTTAAGAAGCCTTGAATGAGCTCTAAATCTAAAAGTAATTACAGACAACCCAAACCACAAAAAACCAAACCAGCAACACTGGATGATTCAGCACAAGCGGGAAATTTAAGTGAATCCTGGATACTGTGTAAAGGGCAAGTAAATTAGTTGATTCCTTTTATACAGCCTGAGGAAAATACACGTTTTTATGTTCCTGAATGCTGACAAAGCCACACAAGTCATTACTTCAACCCAAGATTTTTTATATAGAAATTGCACACAGAATGCAAAGGAGGAAAAAAATTGCCCATATCTAATCAAAAATTAATTTGAGGTTTTTGATGGGAGAAAGTGGAAGACAGTTTGAATCTATCCCTTCATAATGGAGCTCATGGCTTTAAGCTTTCAAATGCAAACAAATAACATTTCTCCACAGCAAAATTTAAAGTTAAAGCTGTGTTTGGTCCTTCACAAGGACTACATCCACTACATTGAGAACAACGGAAATCTCTGAAAGACACTATATTAAAATCACATTTTCCAACTAATTCAATAAGAAGAAAAAATATTAAGACTTAAGCGATTACTTCAAGGCCTCTTTAAGAACTTTGAAAGTCAAGAATAACTATACAAAATGGACTATGAATTTAAAGCACAAGCACACAGAGCTGAAAGAAAAAGGCTGAGATACCTATTAACTAACAAAGAAGCAAGAAAAGATCCTATAAATATACTAAAAGACAAAACCAGAGGAAAATACAGGTTGACTGTTTCACAGGGAAGGCAGGTGAGTTCATGGTAAGGAAAAGGTTGACATATCAAATAGCTTTATTCTTTAGAAATAAGATGAATTGTAACCAGATATTTAAAAAGTGAACAGGAGTGGTGGCCAAGTTAGAGAAAAAATAGGTTAAGGAATAATTAGATAAATTACATGTATGCTAGTTTGCAAGGATTGATTAAATTCAGTCTTCAGGACCCAGTGAACCAGCTGAAACAGTCTCTCAAACTTTAATGAATTTTTCTGAAATTCACAGTGTAAAGTGTCAGGGGACTGGAGAAGGATAATCATAGCACCATCTTTAAGAAGGAGAGAAAGAATGGACTGGGGAATTGGAGACAGCCTAACTGATTCCTGAAAAGATTCTGGAACATATTATTGAGCAATTTATAAGCACCTCAAGAATAAAAAACATATGACATGGATTTGTTAAGAAAAAGAGTTGTATCAAACCAGCATAATTTATTTCTTTGACAGAGTTGAGAGCTAATGGATAACAGGGAAGCAATAGATGTGATAAACATTAATGTTACTTTTTTTGGGGGTGGTAATATTCTCCATGACAGTTTCATAAGTACGCTAACAAAATCTGGTCTGGATTAATTCCCTGTAACATGGGAGAACAACTGCTTGAAAAATCTCCTAAGTAGAGTTTTCAGTGGTTCCGTGTTAAATTGAGAGAGCATTTCAAACGGACAACAACCAAAAAAATAGTTAATATTTTCATTGATGATCTGAATGATGGGCAACACGGAACGTGAAGAACAGGGAAAACAGCAAACAAAAAATTTGCAGATAACAAAGTTTAAAAACATTGCAAACACTTTGAATTCACCTGCACGATAATTCTGAACATTTGCAGAAATTATTCAAAATCAGAAGCTGAAATTCATGAAGACAGGGGTAACATTGTACTTAGGGTGAAGAAATCCAATGCCCAAATATGAAATTGGGAAGATCTGTCTAAGTTAGGTACTATGGAGAAGAGGCAAATCAACCATAAACTGAGTAAGGAGTTAACAATGGAAAGCTCAGCTTAAAATAGTGAAATTCAGCTTCTAATATATTACTGTAATTTTATCTGTAATATGGAGGTAATTATTCCACTTTACTTACTGCTTTGAGCCCTCAGATAAAAAGAATGTGCCCTGTCTTGGATAATGACTTTAACAAGGACTTATAGCAATTCAAAAGAGTCCAAAAGGAGACCAAAAATACAAACAGGTTTAGAAAAACTGTTATTTGGGATTAAAGCTTGAAAAAGATTGACCTTCATTGATTTCTTCTAGAAAAAGGAAAATTAGAAGTTTTCGGTACTTAGAAGGTTGTTGTAAAATAAATGGTGGTCAACTGTTCTCTACGTTCACTCATAAAGAGAAGAAGATATTATTTCCATTTGAAAAAAAGATTAAGCTCAGATGATAAGGAATATTTCTGGGACATGAGAGGTACCTGAATTGTCTTCACATCTTTCAAGGCAGAGGAAGGAATTGATCCTGTCTGACAAGACAGGATTTAATCAATAAGAGTTCTAAACACTGAGCTACTGTATGAAGGAAGGAAGAGGTTGCAAACGTTCTTCACTGTCTGTTCTAGCGATCCCAATTAGTACAAGACATTCAGAGCACATAACGTAGAGAAAGAAAGCTTCTTCCAGGAACCAAAGCAATACAGGCTGTTACTGGGCAGACTAATGAGCAAAAATTCAGACTCTTGGGAGATTTTAACATAAAAACATAGTCAGTGCCCTTTTGTCAATGATTAGGTAAGAAAGATGAGCAGAGGTTTTGTAATGCGACTTTGAATTAGCCCTTGGAGCACAAACAGGTAGGATTTGGCTGCTCAACATCTTCTGTAAATATATAGTCCAAGTTGTTTATACAGTCTAATGAATTTTTGACATTATGAGCCCGAGTTTGAAAAACTTCCATCTTTTTCAAAATGACAGTACATCATCCCTGTTTTCTATAGCCTCATCCATCCATTGAAAGAATGGATAAAACAATGTCAGTATCAACAAGAATTTAAGCCTCCAGCAAATGTATGAACAAATTTACTGGTAGTATATATAAAAATCACTGAGGTATCTGGGAAAAGAACAAGCCAAAGCTGGATCCTGTGTATGCTGGCAGAGTTCTATTAATACTGCCCATTTACAGCAGGTCAGGATCTTGCATAAAAGGCAAGTTTGGTAAGACAGACAACAGCATGAAAAAGACAAACCTAGTGTCCAGTAAACTAATGTCTGCTAAATGGTGAGGGATTGGTGGTTTTTCCTTTCATTCCAAATATAAAAGTAAGGTTTGCAGAGACAAGTAAATTGCTGTGCAAGAGAAACCATTTGCCTAAATGAACACTGAGACTACAGCCTTTTTAATGAAGAAGGAATACACTCCATACTACATTTTTTTCCTCCATCACTCTCATCTCACCCCTTCACAATCAATTGCTGTTTAAATATTTTAAAGAGATGTTTTACCTGCCGGGAAGAAATTAGGCTTATGCCCCCACAGCTTTCCTAGAATGAGAGAAAAGAGTGGCAGTACTCTCTGGCAAGGGAGCTTAACAATCTGTACAATCTAGTAAGATCCTACTGAATGATAATTAACATTACCACATTTGCACTTTAACTTCCCTTGCTTGAAGTGAAATAAGCGATGACAGTATTCACTGACCTGTGCAGAAATCCTGGGGCTGAACTGAATACCACAGTACTCTTGCCCATGAACTTTTCCTGAAGTCGCTGAGATTTATTCTCCTCTCACTTATAGCTTAAACTGGTTTGAATCAGAAGTGGTATCTACCAGAATAATATAGTACCATCAGTGCAAGAGGAGAATTAGACATTTCAGACTTCAGTGTCTCACGCTGCCAAAAATCCACAACAATATGCTAAGGCTATGTCTTGGAAGACAAGAGAGGACTTACAGGTATTCTAAGTGGTCTTTGTTACTCAAATCAATATGGATCTATAGCTGAAAATCTCTCATTAATGACTATGATGCTTAATGTGTCTTTAGGCAGAGATTCAATCCATCTTTTCGATATTGCTCAAGCCTCTGTTTCTCCCATCCAATAGTTCAACAGTTTCCTAACTTCTGTTATTTATAAGGTTCTATAAAGTGATAAGGTTCTATAAAGTGACAGCAGATACTCCATCTAAACTTAATACAGCTTAAAAGGGAAAGCTTGGTGAGCAAGGGAATCTTTTTCATGATTTTCTACCACCAACAATTCCTTGTTTCTGGCAGAGGAAATGTTCCTTCGATTCCAAAGGAAAATTTTCCCATGTGCAATTTTTAATGTTAAAAAAATTATATCTCAGCATACATGTACAGACCAGTTAACAAAATTGCTGTGTCTGTGTCCCTTTAATCTCTGGTTGAAAGAATATAACTAACTCTCCTTAATCATATCTCACTTCATGCACTTTTTCCATTTAGTATGATTTCTTTGTATCTTATTCTTCACTGCAACCCCTACATACTCAGTAAGTTATGGTCTTAGTCGTAAAAGAGATCCCGTAAAATTAAGAGAGTAAGTTTTCATTTTAAAGGGTTAAAAAGCAAGATTTTCCACATAAAGCTACCTACAGTTAAATACCGAAGTAACTGATCTAATTTTAGAAACAGTTCCTTTATCTTCAGTGAGTTGTAATGTGACTGCTGCCTCTTATAACACTTCTGAATTACTGTCACATTCACCATGACAGATGTGGGTCATTAGAACCAAGGAACTAACTACATGCAGAAGGGATTGGGAACAGACTGGTTTTGATGGAAAACCTAAAAACTAGCAGAACTGGGGGGTCAGGTAATGTTTAAAAATTACTTTCTGCCAGTAAAAACAGAACTGTAGGAGGCAATTATCTGACTCTATAAAAACACTATGCTTCTTTAGTGTACTAACATATGGTCTCCACGACTTCCCTGGACCCAAAAAACAGTAAAACTGTGACCCTGATAGAGTCTGACATCAGTCATCATAGGTGGCGTGGAAAACATTCACCACATGGAAGAAAAAATCCAGAGTTCTAATCCTGAAGGATAATAGAAAATCTTTACTTCCTGCAGAAATGCTTGCCAAAGTACATTCATGTGATTTCCTCTGGAAAAAAAAAAAAAAAACAAAACCAAAAACAAAACCGTAAACATGATTTTGGTCAATTATTTTATCAACAAGAAAAAAATCAAAGTAAACCTACACAAAAGACTATCACAAATGTCTTTCATTTAACAAACTCAGTAGATCTCAAAAAGAAAATGACGTCTCTAAGCACAAGCAGAATTTATGTTAAAGGTTAGCTTTAAAATGTTGCATTAAAGGATAATTTGTGGAAATCAAAGGTTTCAGTTAACCACAGTATACATAGACTGCCCTATAGTGAACATGCCGTTTGCCACGGCAGTGCCTGAATACTCACTAGTGACTGCAGTCCATGGGCATCACTTTGTATTTCAACAGCAGCCAAGTTTTTCTACTCACTATAGATTCACGCAGAAAAAACAGGACATTGGGAATTATTAATTCATTATAATATTTGAATGAAAACCAAATTCTCTTACAAAAATATAAGAGAAAGCAGAGTGATCAAGGTAGGAAACCACAGACTGATAAACAGAACCATGACAAGAAACTGCCTCTGTTACACTGAAGAAAAAAGATCAATTACAACCTGTCACTGTCCCTTTTCCCTCTTTCCTTTTTGCAATTAAGTTTATAAAAGCCTTTGTTCTGATGTCACACAACAAAACGTACAGAACTGCAACTTTAAAAAAACAGGGATATAGAATTTTCACCACTGTTCTATTGCTACTCCACAGATCCAATACCACGAGAAAGGATACACCTTTACCACTAACATGCTCACTGCAGTCTGAAAACACAAGCATTTTCACAAAATGCAGAGTATTTCACCTGCAAACACATGAAAAAAGCCACCAGACCTGCATCTCACACACAGTCAGTTATCTGGAATGAGATATCTAATTAATCTTATTTGATTTAATCTTTGTGACAGAGAAATAATGGCCAATTAACCAATGGTGTTTGCTACTCCTCAAAAGCCTCAGCTGCTAGAATGTTCATTCAATGTTGTTTCAATCTCAGAAAAGACTAAAACAATTTTCATCTGCTGGGCTTTTTCTCTGTTTACATTAAGCCTGCTAGCCAACACAGAGTCTTGCACTAGTGCACCACATTCATAAAAGATAAGCAAGCCACAACTCTGCATTTATAACAAGAGTAATTATTAATCTAGATCTTGTTGTCAGAATATATTTCAATTGATCCCAGCTGTTTACAGGAAAGGAGCAGGCAGGTGCTGGAGCTGTATGCCTCTGTTTATGGTAGTAAGCATAATAATGATTTGACAGCAACACTCATCATAATCATTCTTGCCCCTGCTGTCACACACATATATACAACCTGCTAGGAACAAAGCCTTATGCAACAGAGAGCTGAATATGATGCCAGTTGTGACTTGTGGGGAATGTAAAATGATTCTTTCGGGAGTTATTAGGTACTACTGCCTAACGTCTGACATTTAGCAGATGTGTGTCCGCATGGTGAGTCAGTCCAAAACCCTCTTTGATCAAAATGAGTACATCTTAAACACTAACTGCATTTTACAAATACTTTAGACCCCTGACCAGTTGCGACAGTCCAATTCACAAGCTATCTCCTCTTACAGAAACCTTTCTATGGAATGTTTTTTTATAAAAGCATTGACTGGAAGACGGATGCCTTTTAGTGCAATAATATATAAGCTGTGTTATATATAGATCCAAAATTGATTGTTTTTCTGTTGGAAGCAATGTCTGTTTCCTGAACTTTCTTTATTTCACCCAGTGCTGTGATAGATGCCTGCAGCACAGTAATCTATATTCTCCTCTTCAATGCTTAACTCCTTCTGTACCACTCACTGTCCTTGACATCAAGGAATTCGTACCGCAAGCCTTTGAGATGTGCAATGTATTTCAGGAAAGCTGCACTCTTGCATGCTTACAGGACAAGATGTGTTACATTTTTAAAGGTATAGAAAATGGGAGGGTATATATGTGGAGCCATCATCCTAATAAAGGCCGCTTTCTCTTCTTAGCTAAAACGCCCTGCTTGGGCATAGCAATCTGAGTCTGAGATGGTTGAACGTTATTTGTGAAGTTTGACTAATTTTTCCTATGTCTTGCTAAACTATTTATTCAGCAGCACATTTTCTTCTGTTAATCAACTTTGAAAGCAGTCAAAAACAGTCATTATACTAACTACTCAGAAACTTTTTTTCTTTCTGCCAAGTGGAGAACAGATCACAAATACGTTTCTCTATTGAGCTAGCTCTGCCTTTAATACCTACAGCTACCAGGCAGAAATGTGCCGACAGAAATGCAAGAGGCACAAGCCCAGCAGTCCTGCATTGCTTTGCATGTCTAGGCCTTGACAGGCCAGGCTATTTCTGTATTTTATTACCTGTTATTACAGCGTCTTTACATTTGACCTGTAGCTTGCGACTATGAAACGTGGTACAAATCAAGGTACACTAGGTTATTGAACTTTTAGTACAGTAGAAACAAATGTGACTTCATGCAATAGTTTAATTGCCATTTTAAACAAATGCCAATCTTTTAAGTGATTTAACTAACAATTGCTTACAAGTAGCAGGTGTTTTGCCGGGGGATGAAAGAAGATAGCAGCCAGTTTCTCCAGAAGCTATAATGCCAACAGTAAAGCTATCTGAGGCAAAAAATACATGAAGTTTATTGAATCTGTTATGTTTTATCATAACAGGCAGGCAACTTGCGTTACTCTGTGCTCATAAAGAGGTATTTAAATCTATAATGCTATCCCTGTTATTCCTTAATAATGGATCAAATTCAGCATTAACTAAGAGCCAAATACTGTCAGAGGCAGCATTCTCATTCGACTTGGTAGGCTACATCATACCTTTGAGGGGATGCCAAATGGGTGCAGGTATCCCTCAACCACAAGAGCTAGCACTGCCACTGCCGCCAACCAGAAGCATGACGTGCAGATCCAAAGCAGCAGTGATGTCTGGAAAAAGCTGGACTAAAGCATCAAGAGACACTACATATCTTTATCTCAGTAAAATAGTGCTTAAGGACAGGGAATAGTCACCAGAAACATAGGTTTGATATAAGCTAAGAACTAGCAACAGCGTATCTTAGAAGTACTTACATTGGGATGACTAAAGATCTGGTTTCAAGAATCAGTTTTCCAACGGGAAGGACAAAGATTGTGGATTTTAATCAGTAGGTGTCTCATTGCAAAGTAAATAAAAAGTATTTACATCCAGAAGACTTTGCCATACAGAGCAGATAAGTCCCACTAGATTCCTTTGCATAAAAATACTGCTTATGGGTATTTTTTTCCCATTCCTATAGGCCTCCTTTTCACAGCATTAACGTCCAAAGATTCCTTTTCTTTTCTCTTTCTGTGATGTACAGTTGCACTACAAATTCATGAGCATTACACAGAATGAAAATGCAAAAAGTCAAGTATTTTATGCACAAATATCTAGAATAACACAAACATTTCCCAGCTGTAGAGGATATAATTACTGCACCAGTGTTATATTGTACTCAGCAAATGGTTTTGAAGTGACCCACTTCATATTAATCAAAAGCATAGCAAGTACCATTTCCTTACTATTCATAGAGTCAACCATAGTGACACATTCAACTATTTTACATAAAAGCGCAGCCACAATACTAAAACATTGTAACAAGTGCCTGCCCATTTACAATATTATGGCTGCCATTTTTGCAGAACACCATAACCCCATGGAATTTCATAGATAGGTAGTACAAACAGAACTTACAGTTTTCTGCTTAAAGAGAAGAGCTCCAAGCTGAAGAACTGTGTTACCTTCCACCATTTGGAAAGTTTTCATAGAACCATAGAATGGTTTGGGTTGGAAGGGACCTTCAAAATCATCCAGTTCCAACCCCCCTGCCATGGGCAAGGACACAGAATCACAGAATCACCAGGGTTGGAAGAGACCTTTGGAGATCATCTAGTCCAACCCCCCTGCCAGAGCAGGGTCACCTAGAGCAGATTGCACAGGATGGCATCCAGGCGGGTCTGGAATGTCTCCAGGGTCAGAGACTCCACCACTTCTCTGGGCAGCCTGTTCCAGTGCTCTGCCACCTCTCACTAGACCAGGTTGCTCAAAGCCCCATCCAACCTGGCCTTGAACACCTCCAGGGATGGGGCATCCACAACTTCCCTGGGCAACCTGTATTGGTGTCTCACCACCCTCATAGTGAAAAATTTCTTCCTGATATCTATTCTAAATCTACCCTCTTTCAGTTTGAAGCCATTGTCCCTTGTCCTATCACTACGTGCCCTTGTAAAAAGTCCCTCTCCAGCTTTCTTGTAGGCCCTTTTCAGATGCTGGAAGGCCAATATAAGGTGTCCCCAGAGCCTTTTCTTCTCCAGACTAAACAACCTCAACTCTCTCAGCCTGCAAAGAAGAATGAATGATATTCATCTGCACTAATGGCAAGCATGCAAGCGTAAACAAAGTCCCATCCCCAGGACTGGAAGTCCTGCCAGTGATGTCTGTGGGACTGAGCCTTTCCCTCCTCTTTTTCTAGTGTGATAAAACTTATCTCCAAGCATCAATTCAAAGGGTATTCTGTATTAACATTACTATAATTAAACGAGACACATACCATTTTACAGTTCCTGTTATCACCCTAACAACATGAGAGCCCATTTTGAAGGGAAAAACACAAGCCTGAGCTTTCTGAGTAATAAATATCTTTGTCAGCAGTAGCAGGATTTAGGGCACCCTAATCAACAGTCAGCTCCATTTAATCTGTGTGCCTGTATGGCAAGAAGGAGAGATGTGCCCAGTTCACTGTATTTAAGTAATTAAGAGCTTTGAAAACAAAACATGATCTTTATATATTTTTAAATTAGAAATACTCCAACATGAGGGGCAAAAAATCTTCACCTTTAATTCATTACTTAGAAGAGCCATGCATACTGATTAAAGTCAAAGGCAGACAATCCCCAGGCAAACACGGAGAAACATAAAGGGCCAGTCCGTTATCGAAACAGCTGCAGATCACAAGACGTTAGTGGGTTTTATATTTTTCTTACCTACAAGTACATAAAACATTCACACCCTGATGAATCAGTTTGTGACCTTTACGCACAGCTAGTGGAATCTGACCTATTCTTATACGATCTGCCAAAAAGCATATCTTCAATAATTAAAAGGAATTACCTATCATTTTATTGGCCTTATATAAGTGTTCCAGCATGTACTTCACAACTAATATATATTAACTATGTATTAATATTACATTAAAAGGAAATTGAGATAAGCTTAGGAGCACACAAATGGATGCCTATATACTAAAGTTTAAAATAAAATACAACGTCTAATGAACAAATATAAATGCCTTCTCTGTAATATCTGCAATACTCCCATTATTTGTCCCCAGATCAGAACTAAGGCTTTTATTTTGAGAAGGCAATATGAGAGCAGTTTTTCTTCTCCTCCTCCCGTCTTGCTCTTCTTTTTCTTACTGTTCACTTTTTTCACCCTCTATCTTTATTGTCTTTAGTTGTGCCCGTGGGAGCTAAGTTGTACTGAGTTTTATACTTTGCCTAGAGGACAGAGAGATTTGTGGTCATTCTTATCTACTCTGATAATGATTTCCAAAGCTTTGGCTGTGTTGCTGAGGAGGCCTTGTCTTCTGCCCTCTCAGGCTTCACCCTTGAGGTTGACAGCTTCATAACTCCTGAGGAACACAGCTGTCAGGAGAGGTTGTAGTCGCAAAGAGAGATTCTCCGAGGTAACGTGTACCAATTCTGTGAAGAACTTTGAAGATTAACACCATGACCTTGAATTTAACGTGGCATCCTGTGAGGAGTCCGAATCGTGAGGCGAGTATCAATATGATGTGCCCTAATGGGCTGGCACTTTGAAAGAAGCAGGATGTTACACTCTGAAATACTTGAAAACTGTTTCTGCCTTTGTCAGAGATACACACTCACAGACAAGAGCTTGCACAGTGCCAAAGTACTCCAGTTCAGAGTGTCGCAAAGCATTTACTCGCTTCCTAATATAAGTATATAAACAGCACTATTAGCATCAACGGCCTAAGTTGTGCTTGGAGGTAAGCATAGACTTAAAAGCTTTGCTGGATTGGCACAGTATCCCTCATTTTTGCAGATTCAAGCAGGCAGAAGGAGTGAGGATAGATTTCCTATTTGATAAACAATTTCTGATCAGTTGTAGGTGAAACAAATGTATTTCTCATTCTGTCATGAGCTCTGTGTGTAGTGGTTTGAGACTAAAAGATTAATTTCCTAGTCTGCAGAGCAGTTTGACAAACAGGAATAGATTCATTTTGCAGAGGACATACTGGACCCTGTTTTTACCAGGACTCTCTTTGACATGCTCGTGTTCAGCTCGAGGCAGATGTCTTCCATGCAGAGCTGGAGATCAGCAGGAAGCCACAGAGTTGGCAGACGCGAGTCAGACGTAAAACTGTAGTCCTGCCGAAAAGACAGCTGCTACACCAGTCATTTCACCACCTACAGGTGATGACAGCTCCAGCCTCAGCATTTTATGTAATTGCAACAAAGCATAAGGAAAGAAGCAACACCATAGTAAAGGTAACAAGCACACAGAGATACCAAGGATAACAAAAAACCCCCAACCAACCAAAAAAAAACCCCACCACCCACCATTGCTCTTTTCTCTGGGGGGTCCATCCTTGAAATGATCTTAACACCGTTCCATGACCATAGCCAAGTCTTGGCTTCAAAGTGAGCTTGAGAGCCACGGCTGTAACTAGTGCAGAGGCTTGCCTTGGGTAAAGGCCAGCAGCAAAAGCTATGGGGAAGGGCATAAAAAGGGGAAGTACAGAACAAACTTTCCCCATTATGCAATTCTACTTCCCAGCAATCACAGATTGAAGATTTTTATGAGTTGAAGGCTTCATCCAACCATTGTTTCAAAAACCTTTCTTCCATGAACTTGTGCAATCTCCTTTTAAATCTATTTATTCTTCAAAATGTCCTATTCTAGTGCACTGCAAAACCTAACTATGGATCATGTAAAAAAAAAAAAATCTTATTTTAACCTGTATCAAGTCTGCTCTTTGGTATTGTCAATGGAATGTCCTCTACTTCCCATACTGAGAGAAGCTGATTTTCCCCCCCCCCTTATTGACTTTCCTGTATCTGTATCACTTATGATTTTATATTAACATATTGTCCTCCCAGCTCACCCTTCATCCCATCTGGCTCATTTAGAAGGTGAAAGCTTCAGAATATAGGCAATACCAGGGGGTTTATGAACAGTTCTTTACATTATCTGAGTAAAAATAGTATGTATTCATTCAACCAGCTATTTTAAGGACGCACAGTGTTTAATGGTTTAGAGAGGACTTGGAGGGCAGGGCTGTGGAAGCCAGTTGGTTTATTTATTAGATTTCTTTCTTTTAAGATTACAGGGAAAAATTCACAACACTAACCAGGATGGTATGACCCCAGACTGTGTGTCTCGACCCAGAGATCTCTCAGTACTTTAGAAGGATTTAATGCCAAAAGCTCTTCTGTTTAGTTCCATGAATTTACTCAAAAGCTTTAAGAGAAAAGGTGTTTGACGTGACTAGTTGGAAAGACCATCCTAAATACTAATGATCTTGAAATAGAAAGCTTGAAATATGTGATTGTATCAGCTCTCTTGTGCACATAACTTCAGATGCAGGCTCTAGGCAATACTTTGTCTTGAAATTGTAATACATTTAAGGTCCATGTCTAACAATCATTTGCAGCTGAAAGACACTTCCCCTTCCCAAAGAACATACGATTCTAGCCCTCAAAAACCATGACAGAAGATCTTGCTTTAAAATGTATAAAATTTGCCTGAAGAAATATCTTTAAGTATAACATTTAATAACTGCTATGATGAGTCAAATCTAAAAATAAATTCAGAATGTCTAATGTTAAACATTCAGATCGTTGTTTAATCTCAGTAATTTCAGGAGGCATGCGTGAACCCATGGAAGGCCATAGGCCTTGGCTCTCTGTTTCCATATATACACAGAAACAAGTATCAAGACTCTAAATTGTTCGATTTAAATAATGAGATAAAAGTTTGCATTGTTGCTTTTTTCCCCCTACATCTTTTTTATTTCCTTTAACAAGAGAATGCTACAAATTTTCTTTGTACAAAAATCAGCTATAATACTAAACTACAGACTTATTGTACAACTTATTGACAAGAATGGAACAGAATATTTCACAGGGAAAACTGATAATAATAGCAACACCAAATCCTGCAAATACTCGAGAAAACCCAGATTCATCATGGGTATATTAAAAAATTAGATGATATAGAATAAATCTCATTTTATACATAGGAATACTATAGACTGGACTTCCAGATTTATCTCATAAGAGGACAGAAATTATTTTTTAATATACATTAGCTAGCTGGTTAAGTCAAGTGACTTTTTGGAAAAGAAATCTTGAACCAAGAGATTGCCTCAAAGTTTATAAATTTACCTCCCAGTAGATCTTGGGATCAAGTCTATCCCAATTTACTAGGAGGCCATATCCACTGCCCAACATGACCAATTGTTTACAAGAGCCAGGCCACTAGTACTAATTAGAAATATTCTATACACAACTCCCCCGCCACTTACGTGTGTTGCACACTGTCTTCACCTACTCTGTAAACTACGTAAAGCCAATCTCACATCATTTCACAGTTTGCATAATCCTTAACAAAATTTAGTATCCCTGCCCTGTTTCCGAGGACATCAAAACGATTGTCTTTTTCAGAAAGATTAGCGAGTTTATCTGCTTCTATAGGAAATCCTCAGCATCACTCCACTGTTCCTTCTCTCCCTGCTAAACCAATTGACCTCACTCCCAGGAAAGTTCTGCATCAACCTTTCTTTCCACCTCACTACAGGACACGTCCCCCAACACCTGCTGTTTCAAAGACATTTGGCAAGAAAATGGGCAACTGAGAACACAAAAGATTTTTGCACTGAAAGCCTTACCCATGCACAAGAGAGAGTGTATTATGCAGTCATTTGTGGGGTTTGTGTTTAGAAAATGTGAGGGGGTCATTTATAGAAGCACTTTTTCCTGCAGTGCCGCTAAACAGTTATTTCCTCACAGAAGTTTTGTGGAACATCCAGCAAATGCTTTTACAGGCAGGAAAAAGCACTCAAGTTTCCCTAGGCTGTCCTATTTCTAACAAAACTGCTTAGCCAATTCATTTATAGATCATACACCATTCAGTTGCTTTCATCTTCTAATCTCCTGAAATCTGAATATTAATCTGCAAGCAAATTCGGAACAGATATAACATATTTTGAACTTCAGTCACCAAGAAGGATGTTGCCCTGTTAATCTCAAAGGATTGGCATAGCAATTTTACCACATTTTCTAAAAAATCCATACAGATTTAAGGTCGAGTTCTGGATTTAATTGAAGTAACCTTTTGTACAATCTAGCTTTAATGAAGTGCAATGAAGTTAAACTCCACAGGGGCCATTAATCTGAAACACTCCATTAAAACAACTACAAGGGGAGTTTTTAATAAACAGTGTGAACTAATGCCCATGTGGAAAGGTAATTGAGAGGGAACTGGTGTCTGGGCCAGATTGTTATTAAATCCTTATCACAGGTAAAGCTGAAACCCCAAATGGCAAGCTGCCATGTGATTTATAGTGCCCTTCTCTTCCCGGCCTTAAAGAAAAGGCTATGTTTAATAATAAAAAAATCCTGTGACTAAGCTATAAAATAACTGAGCAATTACTTAGAATAATTTATACAGTGCAATACACTGACCTTGCTCTAAGCATAAAATCTACAAAATAACTTCTGTAATAAAACTGTGAACTACTAAAAGGACTAAAGGTTTAACCATTTTTATTGTGCAGAACCTGAGGGTACTATAAATACATATCACACTCCTAATAGGAGAGCTTAAAAAAATTCATAATTTTTTAATCTTAAAAAAAGCTTCTCTGAAGTCTGCTAGGGCTGTGCCACATCGCAGCAATGCCTACTGTCCTGTTTTAAAACATCTTAGCGGGGCACTAAAGTCCAAACTTTCTAACATTGCATACACTTAGCAGCTGAACCCTATCTAAGTCCTGACTTCCAAGAAACAATGCAAAAAGGGACAGGAGAATGCATCAGAGACCAGTTTGGTTTGCAGCAGTATAGACTCTACTTCTAAGAAGCAAGAAAATACGGTTAGTAAGCTCCTGAAAGGGACAATGAAGAACAGATACTCGCTCTGAATTTTTTTAGGATGTCTTTGTCCTAACATCTGTAAACAAACTTGTCTAGATGTAGAAAAGTCTTTAATAAAATATCAGTATCTATTATTGTTAGTATGATTCTAACAAAATGTGTATAAAAGTCTAGGCTCTAGATGAAAACTGTATAAATATATTTAATAACATTTCAAAATCATTTTCTGTGAAAACGATGAATGGAGATTACTTCAACACAAAATGATGAAAAGCATGTCATCACAGAGCAAACTAAGTGTATCTAGTACATCACTGACTGGCCACATACTTTTTTCTATGCTTCAAATGTGTGCATTTTCTGTCTAAATGACAGAATTGTGATGTGTTTTGTGACCAGATATACAGTAAGCATAAGACTGCTACAATGAAAGTTTGCCAAGGTCAGCTATAATCAACAGCAGATTACTTCAGCTAAGAAGAAAAGTAACCACTTTTATTTTCAGCCTGGCAATAATCCAGGTTATAGCAGATGCCATCCAGAAGGATATAGGCTATGCACATCATAGCTGAAAGACAGAAATTGTCAACAGGCTCGTATCACGCAGGACAAAAAGATGTTATCTTGATTAATTT
Source organism: Burhinus bistriatus (assembly GCA_013397275.1). NCBI lineage: Eukaryota > Metazoa > Chordata > Aves > Charadriiformes > Burhinidae > Burhinus > Burhinus bistriatus. The sequence continues at coordinate 243,773 of VYXH01004193.1, forward strand.
GATCTTGGTTAATTTGGGAATGTGCCCAGGGTTAGTACACTCAGCTACACAGGAGTTGTGTTGCCATCATCACCGCTGCTGGGCACCTCCTCATCCCAAAGCAGTATCTGTGACAAAGAACCTCAAGAAGGCCAATTGGAACAGTTAGTTTAAACTACTCAGAAAAAATATGCCTGTCACCTTATTCACAGGTACCAGTCCATTTCCAGTGGCTTAACATGCACTCTCTTTTTTGACTTTTCACCAAAACGCATCTTAACACTCTATCATTGGAAGAAATACCATTCTTTCAGAGAAGTTTATCTTGTTACTAGGGTGCACGTGTATGTTATAAATCACAGAATCACAGAATCATAGAATGGTTTGGGTTGGAAGGGACCTTAAAGATCATCTAGTTCCAACCCCCCTACCATAGGCAAGGACACCTCCCACTAGACCCAGTTGCTCAAAGCCTCATCCAATATTATAAGCAAATCTGCACTTGTTTCTATTTATTGGCATCTGAAATGTACAGCCAATAAATACAGTAAATGGAAACTCTGGGTTGTGAAGAAATGACTCCAGTGTTATTTCATGCTTCCTCAGAAGAGGGTGAGTGGTTCCTATGTCTTTGTACTTCATTTTAAAAATAGAAATATCATTCAGTTACATCTTGGCAAGTGGACAACTCTGTCATTTTAATATGGGTAAAAGTAAAGCTCTGTTTAAAAGCCTTGGAAGGCAATGGACTTCAGCATGTGACTGAAGTTAAATATATTATTTAAGTACATTATTAAATAGGGATGAAATGAAGCGTATGGTTAAATGTTTCGGTGAACTGTGGCCGAGAAAGGGCTATTTTCAGCTTCTGCCTTATGATTTTTCCAGTGCTAAAACTCAAGTACAATGAAGCCATTCCAAACAATTAAATGTGCTTAACTGTACTGGTCTCTTCCTCAGCCAGCTGATGCTTGTATTTCAATGGAGCCACTCCAGTCCATACCAGCTCAGTACCTGCCTCAACATCTGATTGACTAGGAAGATTCTTACTTAATAAAGTCTAGGGAAAAAAAATATACTGAGGTCTTTAAACATGACTGAGCTATATTTCATAGGCAAATGCCCTACAGGATAGTGAGCTTTGGTCAAAAGAGCATATCAGTCAAAATGCTGTCTCTCCTGAAAACAAAATGTTTTTATTTTCTTGTGATTTCTGAAAATAATATTTGAATTTTTTAACTAAAAGTAATTCAGTTATTTACAAGTTTTAGGAGACTGGTATGAACAGAAAAATATTTCATTTCTCACAAACTAAAGGATTTTCAAATTTTAAGCTTGCTGGTTTTGAAAGAAAAAATCAGAATGCTCTGACAAGCAGCAAAGTTATTTATTTCTCAGCTCTCAGTACTGTCGCCTCACCATGTATTTTCCTTCCTTTATTTCTCTACCATGACTCTAAAAAACCTCTGTACCACTGACACAGCTCTACTCAGTAATGGTCAGAGTACCTGGCAGTCCTTGTACTGCTGTCTCGGGAAGGGATCTGAGGAAAATCTGAGCTGTTACTTTTTTGGGGAGTTGCAAGACTTGTTTGTGACACTGTCAGCGAACGTTAAGAACCCTACACTCTTATCCCTAATACTGGCTGCACTTTGCTTTACTACTGGAACATCATCCATTTCAGCACCACTTTCTTGATTAAAAGTTATTGACTAAATCAGTATCTTCTGCCAGTTGTCTTCCTCAAAGGGGAAAATTGAGCTCTTTTCCTAGCTTTGCCTAAATTTCTCCAAAGACATTTCCTAATGGGTAAGGGTAGCATACTCTATCCATATGGATATATATACACACACACAAGCCCGCTATCGTATGTAGTACCTGTATGTACAAAATACCTAAAAATAAGTTTCATAATGGTGTCCATGTGTGTATGCATGTATCCATACAAGCAAAATATGCAAACACATACATTTCTTTCAGCTTTAAAAAGGTATCTTATTTCCTGAGCTTAAAGCAAATACCAGGCTACTGAAGAATAACAATGCCTAGTCAGAAATGAACATACTGAATATTCAGAACAATTTAGGTATCAGCTGTTCTGCAATTGCAGTTTCCTCCCAAAACACGCATATATTTTACCATATAAAATTCGCTGCCCCTTAGCACAAGGAAAATGACCTAAGTTTCAATATAAGCTGTCAGGAAGCTCCCAAGATAGATGAATGGAAAAATTATAAAACTCTTTTCCTCTTATAAAAATCTCACTGGTCCATTTCTGAAGGGAGCTTGGCCTTTCTGAAATGGTTAAGACAAAATATGAATACAACATCTCATTTCTTGGCAATCTGCAAAATTACTCTTTTAACCCACTTGCAGAACTCCATGTTGTTTTGTCCTAAAGGGATGTCCCAGCTGAAGCAAGGCTGGCTCATGCAATTCATTATCTGCAAGCTACTTTCATGAGTGATGGACAGGTCTTCCAGTTCTGCACTGTCATGTGAAGGAGTTACATCCTCAGATAAATCCCAACAAAAGATTTCATTGATCTGACAGTATATTTTACGCAGTGTAGCTCCAGAAATGTGTAACGCCTGTAAATATGTGCTGGCCAGTAATGCATTTTCAGAATACAATGTAAAATGAAAACAGTGAAAAGGTAAGAAAAATAAAGCTTTATCTTTACTGCCCTCTTCAGGCTGTATTAACTTTGGGTTTCTAAAACAACAAACTCTTTAATGGAGCAGCTCCTTACAGCCATGCTGAAACATTTTGTTTAATGTGTGCATCTTGCCTAAAAGAAGCTTTTTGATTCAGGCTGATCAAGGAGTGTGAACCTATGGGTCTATGAAAATCAAAAAACTTTTTGATTGCTTCATTAGGAAATACACTATATGAAGCTGTCACAGTTGCAAGTAATTGAGAGATCCACAGTGAAACAAGCTCCTAAGCTTTTTCAGAATAGCAGAAACTTGATAGCGTTCATATCAAACAGCTGTTCCATAATTGAGAAGTGTTCGTAAAGGACAGAAAGCTGGAATCAAGCGTTTTGTAAATGTATCATTTTTCACCTCTTACAAAGTTTACATTTCATAATATTTTTAAGCATGTAGCATAATTTCCTTTTCCAAACAAAGACTTCCACATATTTTTTCCACAGCCTAAGTCCCTCAACTTCTCTGTTTTAAGTTGTAATCAATATTCATAGCTTTTTCCAAATGTGGGTCACTTCATATTTCTCAAAGTATTGCTTACTCTCTGATACAGTGGGTTGATGTAGATGGCAAACTACTTTTGACTTGGAATTAACTTCTGAACCATCGATTCACCGAATTTCATAAAAAAATAGGTATTCTAAGATTTATAATATTTTAAATGCCAGGACTGTTCTTACTCATTTTCTTGAAGACCATTAGAGTTCTTACTTTCCTGTGGCACTTCAGAATTTGATATTAAAACCCCAACATCAACCATACAAAAATGTAAAAGCAAACTATGTCTTGTGCATACAGACTTTGTCACTGTCTTATATATAATACCCAGAGCAAAACCCTGTGAGACTTGTCCATTGAATTCAAGAAGACCAGGATTAAACATCCACCCTCTACTAACACAGTCACACCTTCTGAGATCTAATTCACACTCCAAATGTCATCGCAATATTCTGGCACCAAGTTTCATATTTTAAGCAACAACATGTCCTGTCCTATCTTTTCTGTTCATCTTTCCTTAATGCACCCCACATTTATTCTAGCTTTCTGCCAGTAGTTTGGGCTCACAGCTTCAGTTTCTTTTATGATTTACTTTTCCTTCCACCTTACTTTATCTAAATCTCTCTTCCAACAATTCTGCCTTCCTTATTCTTCCCTACCCGTTGTCATCGTTTGCACTACTCTTTAAAAGACAGAGGTCTTTTAAAAAATCATACCCTTGTTGCCTTGATTACTCTCAGCATGTAGAGTCTGAGCCTGCTGCTTCTGAAGTCAGTAATCTGGGGAAGGATTTGGCCAGCATAAAATGGCCTTGCTCCCTTGAATTTTTTGAGTATGAGGTATGAAAAAATCATTTGAGTATGAGGTATATGTAAAATATCATATATTATCATATTGTTTTCTAATATATACATAATATGGAAATAGCACACTAACAGATGCTCTTCTAATAATCATAAAGGTAATTGCACTTTTGGCATAAACTCTGAATAGTTGTGTGTTTGCTCATAAGTAGTAAGGCCATAAGTGTGGCAATGATTTGACTTGTGTTACACATGACCTTGGGGTTTTGATTATGGCACATTCTTATGAAAGTCGGGGGTTTTTCTGTCACTATTTGGAGGAGGAAAGGGTTAAGTGGTCATAGAAAAGGGGTATTTAAAGAAAGAAAAGGTATTTGGCTAAAAACAAACAAGCACACAGTCCCTTCATTGCTTTGTGTTTTCCAGTATTTCTATCTACGTAGCCTAGTTACTTTAGACCCTAACCTGCAAAGCATTTAACGTTAAGCATATAAGCAGGATTAATCACATGCTTAAAATTAAGCACATGCTTTGGTTCCTTATTGAACCAAGCCCTATGACCCTCTGACTGACTAAAATGGATTACAATATAATTGCTTTCGTATTTCCATCAAAGACAGGTTGTGCAAATAATCAGAGGCAGTGAGGCTCTTCAAATGAGATATTTTTTATATTTGTTCTTTAAGCATGTTCATCACTTTGCTACATCAAATATAGTGACTGAGGAAGAAAATTAGCAGATGAGGCTAAATCAATTAAAAAGTAAAAAATAATAGTGCCTTATTATGTTTGCTAGCTTACCATGTGGCTACTTACAGAAAAGAACTTACTATCCAAAATGGCTATTACCACATGTGCATGTGTTTATACACATCTTACAGTCACTGCATTTCTGTTTTGCTGTGTTAATTCTGTTTTCAAAACGTGCCAGACAAACAGATACAAATAGGACCTTGTTCGATCTGCTTAGGCTAGAATGGAGAGTTTGATTTCGTTCCAAAGTTTTCCAACAGTTGACCTGAAATGCGTCAAAGCAACTTCCATCTCTTTTGTTTCTATCAAGCTGTCCCCATTTCCTAATTTCACCAGATCCCACAGTTGCCATGTCTTTGAAGTCTATTTGTTGCATGTGGTTTTTTTCTTTCCAGTGATTAATTTAGCCAACACTCAGACTGAGAGTGATTTTGCATTTGGCTGTAATTTATTCTAGCTAAGAATCTACATGCTCAAGAAGGAATACTATATTCTATAATTTAAGCATGTGGACATCAATATGATAACATCTTTGGCACCAAGTATTGCAGGACATCACTAATGACCATATTACTTGATGCTTCTGCAATGTTACTAATTGCAATGTGAACATGTTGTACACAGAAAATTATGAAGACTTTAGTACACTTTGATTGTAGAATAGTGCTAGATCTCATGTGTTGAAAGACTTTATAATCAAGATTATGAGACCTTGAAGATTTAAAAGGTTATACTCCCTTTCTAATGAATACTGTGTAATTCATCATTGGTATTTTTTCATACAAATACTAAACCAAAAAGCATTCACTTTTAATCTCTTTCACCACATGCCTACACAGTCATTAGCTTTGGCTCAAGGTAATGAAATTGCTAAATATGTTTGCAAAACTCTGTACTTTTCTTAGATTTTTTTTTCTAAAATGAAGAGAAATGGGTCAGGGAGAACTGGTAGAGAACTTGTGCGCCAGCCACAAAGTATTTCTTTAGTATCAAAATTCAGGCTTTGATAAGCCTTCTTTTGAGACAGCATTTTGTTTACTTACAAGTCTAAGTAGGACACTAACAGGCAAATCCATTTCCTCGCATCAAACTTCAGGCTTGGCACATGGGTGATAAGGCAAATGTTCTTCAAGAACAGAATTTCCATTCAGACCAATCCCCAAACTGTAATTGCAATTCAGAGGGCTGCAGGACAACTGCCAGAATGTGGGGGCCTCTGCAATGGGCAACACGCTCAGGCAGCGCCTTGCCGGAATGCCCTCATCTTTACTGAATCCAAAGGGCCACCGTAGAGCCCCACTGACACACAACTTTTGAGATCTTGTCCAAGCATGAGGCCCCAGAAAGTTTTTCTTCTTGGCACTTGGAGCTGTACTAATCAGGAAATTTGGCACTGAGAGAGGAGTGGAAGGAATCCCACTTCATAAAACAAACTAAGTGAACACAAGGGAAAACTTCCTCAGCAGGAAAATCTCTGACATGCAAAGAAAAGTTTAGGGGTTTTTTTAAGCAAGTAATACAGGAAAAGAGACTAAAAAAATGCTATGTTATCAGTTCAAAACTGTGTGAAATATTCAGTTACTATTTTGATGAGCGCTGTATAAAAAAATCATGACAGACTGTCATGTTCTTAACATTGCAATAGCCATGGCACATGTGGCTGTCCTGTTACTCTGTTTGTCTGATGCAGAATTCAAAGCCATTAATCTATCTTTAATAACTCTATAAAGGTTATTGACATTAGTGGTTCACTAAATGACTGATACTAGCACATTTAATGAAGAAGAGAAATTGTTTTCAGAAGCAGACAGACATACTTTCATGATGGCCCATAACTCCTTGTTGACACAGACATAAACATGTCAAAAGCTCTAAGCTTTAAATTTTAAGACTTCCCCATTTCCAGGGCCGTGTCTGCACAGTGATATGTAGAGATACCTGATCTAGCTTCAAATGCATTTATTAGCAGACTTGACAAGACAGTGTTCAAAGTCTAAATTCTTTAGTTGATCCTAAATCTTGCAGACAAGTAGTTGTTTTGTCTTTGTTTGCTCTTGTTACCTCCCCTGCTGGTACCTCTGTCATTTCTGGGAACCTAGCCTTACTCTGATGGCAATATTTACAACTGAAATCACAAATGCAATAGAAACGAATGTTGTATGCACAGAAATTTTTCAAGCATAAATTACCCTTTAGTGTCAACAAACTTTCCATTATTCAACTGTAAGCTATGTAATTCATTCTTTTCGGAACTCATGTGCAGTCCAAAGTAAAAAATACAGTGTCCTTAATGTAACAAAGGAATAATGTGCCCAGCTCTGGCAGCAATGACATTGTTGGTGAGCTTTTCAACTACAATCATCAAACTATTGGTCACGTCCCTTGAAAAGAAAAAGAGATTAGTGTTTGTCTTTGCCTTATGAAGAACGTTTAAAGCCAGTAACACTGGGTTTGGCACACAAACAGCTAACATAGAATCACAGAATCATAGAATTGTTATGGTTGGAAGGGACCTTTAAGATCATCAAGTCCAACCATTAACCTAACCTGACAAAACCACTTCTAAACCATATCCCCAAGTACCATGTCTACCCTTTTTTTAGACACCTCCAGGGATGGCGAATCCACCACCTCCCTGGGCAGCCTATTCCAATATTGGATAACCCTTTCAGTGAAAAAATTTTTCCTAATATCCAACCTAAACTTCACCTGGCTTAACTTGAACCCATTTCCTCTCGTCCTATTACTTGTCACTAGGGAGAAGAGGTCAGTCCCCATCTCTCTCCAACCTCCTTTCAGGTAGTTGTAGAGAGCGATAAGGTCTCCCCTCAGCCTCCTCTTCTCCAGGCTAAACAGCCCCAGTTCCCTCAGTCGTTCCTCATAAGACTTGTCCCCCAGACCCCTCACCAGTTTTGTTGCCCTTCTCTGGACACACTCCAGCACCTCAATGTCTTTCTTGTAGCGAGGGGCCCAAAACTGAACACAGTACTCAAGGTGGGTCTCACCAGTGCCGAGTACAGGGGGATGATCACCTCCCGAGTCCTGCTCACCACACTATTCCTGATACAGGCCAGGATGCCGTTGGCCTTCTTGGCCACCTGGGCACACTGCTGGCTCATATTCAGCCAGCTGTCCACCAACACGCCCAGGTCCTTCTCCGCCGGGCAGCTTTCGAGCCACTCCGCCCCAAGCCTGTAGCGCTGCATGGGGTTGTTGTGACCCAAGTGCAGGACCCAGCACTTGGCCTTGTTGAACCTCATACCATTGGCCTCGGCCCATCGGTCCAGCCTGTCCAGATCCCTCTGTAGAGCCATCCTACCCTCAAGCAGATCAACATGCCCGCCTAGCTTAGTGTCATCTGCGAACTTACTGAGGGTGAGCTCGATCCCCTCGTCCAGGTCATTGATAAAGATGTTAAAGAGAACCAGCCCCAGCACCGAGCCCTGGGGAACACCACTTGTGACCGGACGCCAACTGGATTTAACTCCATTCACCACCACTCTCTGGGCACGGCCATCCAGCCAGTTTTTTACCCAGCGAAGAGTACACCTGTCCAGGCCATGAGCAGCCAGTTTCTCCAGGAGAATGCTGTGGGAAACTGTGTCAAAAGCTTTACTAAAATCCAGGTAGATGACATCCACAGCTTTTCCCTCATCCACTAAGCGGGTCACCTTATCATAGAAGGAGATCAGGTTTGTCAGGCATGACCTGCCTTTCACAAACCCATGCTGACTGGGCCTGATCACCCTGTTCTCCTGCATGTGCCGTGTAATGGCACTGAGGATGATCTGTTCCATGACCTTCCCAGGCACTGAGGTCAGACTGACCGGCCTGTAGTTCCCCGGGTCCTCCTTCCGACCCTTCTTGTGGATGGGTGTCACATTTGCCAACCTCCAGTCAGTTGGGACCTCCCCGGTCAGCCAGGACTGCTCATAAATGATGCAAAGTGGCCTGGTGAGCACTTCCACCAGCTCCCTCAGTACCCTCGGGTGGATCCCATCCAGCCCCATAGATTTGTGTACCTCCAGGTGCTGAAGCAGGTCCCTCACCATTTCCCCTTGGATTACAGGGGCTTCATTCTGCTCCCCATCCCTGTCTTCTAGCTCAGGGGTCTGGGTACTCAAGGTACAACTGGTCCTACTGCTGAAGACTGAGGCAAAGACAGCATTAAGTACCTCCGCCTTATCCTCGTCCTTGGTCACTATGTTACCGGCCCCGTCTACTAGAGGACAGAGATTATCCTTAGTCCTCTTTTTATTTCCAATATATTTATAGAAACTTTTTCTGTTGTCCTTGACAACAGAAGCCAGGTTTAGTTCTAGCTGGGCTTTGGCCCTTCTAATTTTTTTCCTACATAGCCTCACTACCTCTTTGTATTCCTCATGAGTGGCCTGCCCTTTCTTCCAAAGGCCACAAATCCTCTTTTTCTCCCTAAGTTGCGACCCTACCTCTCTGTTCAGCCAAGCCAGTCTTTTTCCCCGACGGCTTGTCTTTTGGTACACGGGGACAGCCTGCTCCTGTGCCTTTAAGACTTCCTCCTTGAAAAACATCCAGGCTTCCTGGACTCCTTTGCCCTGGAGGACTGCCTCCCAAGGGACTTTGTCAACCAGGCTCCTGAAAAGCCCAAAGTCTGCCCTCCGGAAGTCCAAGGTAGCAGTTCTGCTGACCGTCCTCCTCGCTTCTCCCAGAATCGAAAACTCTATCATTTCGTGATCACTGTTCCCAAGGCAGCCTCCAACCATCACATCCCCCACAAGCCCTTCCCTACACTTTTTCATTTCTACAGCACCCTGTTAGTATCATGGACCACTGTGGAATCATCACTGAACACGTATTCTTTACCATTTTTTAAGTCACAGTTGTTTTGTGCAAAAGGTTAAGCTTGACACTTGTAGACACCTCATTTTTAAGATGGGAAAACACACTGGAGACATTACCGCCTCCTCTAATAGGCTGCCATTCCTCGGCCCCTCTCCCGTATTGCCTTTCTTTTTCACACTTCTCTCTCTTCTTCTTTAATTCAGCTTTTGGAGAGAACAAAAAAGAAAATTTTCCATACTTTGACATTAACAAATCTCTCTTAACACCTTACACCTCTTCACTTTCCACTGCTGCTTTTTCCAGCTAAGCTAAATGTCAGTGAGAACTCCTTCCTCTACTTACTAGATATGCCTTACTGCACTCTTTTCTGATGGCTTAAAGAATAGTCCTTGGCTCAAATGTGACTGATTGCCCACTGCTTTGAAATAATCAGTCATCATCCCTTCCAAGGACTGTCTTCTCAGGGCCATTGTAGTTCTTCGATCAAATGGTCACTCTAACCATCTGATTCTTTCTGCCACCTTTCCGTATGGCTCCACAAGCAAGACAAACTATTCTGTTCACACACAGCAACTCCCAGAGCTATCTCTGGAATCTCACGCTGTCTGCATTCCAGTTTCTTCATTTGACTTGCAGAAATCTTTTTCTCTAAGTCCAGCTAGCTCCTGGCTGACAAATGAGCCCAGTACAGATGCACATTGACAGATACACATTTTCAACAGTTTGATTTGCATTTGGGGAAGAGTAAAACTAATCTTGTTTTGTCAAAGACTGTTTTCAGCAGAGAAGTTTTTCAAGTCACCATACTGGGAGACATTCAATTGGTGTATGTCTACACACGTGACAATCTAAAGGACAGAAAACAGAATAACACTTACTGCTTTTGTTACCTCCTACTTACATACTTTGAGTCTCTTGAAAATGCAAACCTGTGTTCTAAAATAAAGCAGGCGATATAGCATATATAATCTAGGAAAGGATTCAGATCCTGGGAAGGAACCAATCTAACTTGTTCACATTTTAATTGATCTGGCTATTCCAATCATTCAACCTGCCAGTTTGATATCGTACAGGACATTCTGCAACACTCCAACATCCTAAGACAGAAATGTCTGTTCTTTTACTGGTGTCAAAACCTTTTTTGCTGCTCCCTTCTGCTGCCGTAAGTGACATTTCTGGCAAGCACTGTTCTAGACTAACATCTTGCAAAACCCATCTGCCTTTTCCCCAAAGAACTCTCGTGCTTCCTGCTGCCACTCAGGGGAAAACATGGTAAGAAAAATTTTTCTCCTCCTCAGCTACATCAGTGCTAAAATGACTGAGCTCTGTTTTTATTCTTATATGCTCTCAGTTTCCTGCATGTCTGGATAGATGTTAAGATACACAATACTCCCAACTCATTCATATCTTGAGGTCAATCTTTGTCTTATTGTCTACATTAAATTTAGGTATTCAGGCATCTCTAGGCTTAAATAAAAGGAAAACCATTATTAGTGTTATCTAAGTCAACTTCACGTCTTATCTAATTTGGTCTCTAAGCTTCTTTGGAAGAGAGATCTTTCTCTGAGTTTCCTAAAGGATTTCTCAATGCCAATCGATGTCAGTAATAATGAACTAGAAAACAAGTAATCAATTAACTTTCTCACTACATTACTTTTATTTCTATGAAGGGACCAGGAGGTTTGTGTCCAGCAGGAAAAGAGCCACATTCCTTTAGCACAAGCAAAATCCAGCACCTGGACTACTAACTGTATTGCCTGCCTTTTAAATCAATATCCTGCATGATTTTAGAGACATCATATCACTCTTTCTATACAATGGACCATCTAGCCCTTCCATTATCTTTCACTCAGAATCAAAGCAAACTATCTATTTCTTGACACTTGACTAGCCTGAAGATGCACTACTAATAGAGTTTGCTACATTGCACACTGGCTTCTTGCTTTGCAGGGAACAGAACTATTCCCAGTTACATACATTTTATGCCTAGAAACCCCGTAAGAAGATAATTCACTGAAATATGTGTGTATGTATGTACAATATAGCAAAAGAAGTCCAATGTAAACACAGACAGAAATATCAAGCATCCTTAAAAGGGTAAGGTGAGATTTCCAGAACACAAAGAAGGTTTTGTTCATATTAATACTTTTTTTATTATTCTTATTTATGACATGCAAACTCCCATTGGTATCTGTTTTTAGCTATGGATCTGACTCCTAAAACACCAGCAGGAAGGGAGGCAAAAAAGATCTAATGGCTCTTAGCACATCTGTGCTCTTCCTTTTTTCCCTTAAAAAAAAAAACAAAAAACAAAAAACAAAAAAACCAAACCCAACCAAAAAAAAAAAAAAAACCAACAACTAAACAAACCAAAACCCAACATTAAAAAAGGAGACTTTCGCTGTGGGATCAAATTTAGGTGTATTCATGATTCTGTCACACATAACAGAGGGGTTAAGCTCAGCAAAAGAAGAGCAAGATTCTCTACTTGAATCAAATGCATCATTTTTCTAAAGATTCCTAGGTTGCCAATAGGAATACTCACCACCCCTTCACAGTTTTGCATAGCTCTGTACTCACAGAAATACCTTGGGCATCTCCGTGATTCATACAATGACACATACAAGCGTATGAGGGAGAATTTCAAAATAGACATCTGAGGTGAGGCAAGACATGCAGATTGATCACCACAGTCAAAGCACTAATAAGAAAGAACCCTGAGTCAACTGTGTCACTAACAATTCACTCGTGTCAAAGCAGTGTTGAAGAGGACTCCTCAGTCTTTCAGAAGACTAAAACACTGCTGATTACACTTAATCCCTCTATTTTCAAGAGCAAATACAGGCTGGTGGCCAAACAATTAAAACTCATGCATCACTTCATGTTTAGGAGAAAAAGTCCTGCTATTTGGAAGGATTTGTAAATCCTGATGTTTCAGAAGGACTTAATACTGGAGGTTCCTGTACTTGTATGATGTTATTGAGTGGTGCAAAGTATCACCCACACGATGCTGGGCTTCCAAAACCAACCTGAAACCTCCAAGAGAAAGCAGACTGTCTAACAACACTCTTTAAAATCAAGACTTCTAATAAAAAACAAAAGCATGCAGATATTGAGGCATGTCTGATCAGTAGTTACTTCTGAAAACTTTATATTTATATATATACTCTTCATGTATGTGTGTGTTTGCATATATGCAAAAAATGTCACATACTTAGTTTCTAGCTGTGGTTTTGCAACTGGCACCAAGTTAAGAACACAAATTTCTTACTGATCTTCTTAAACATGCTGCTCTAAGAAAGCTTACTTAAAAACAAAAAGCTAGTTTTAAATACAAATACTTAACAGCTTTTGATACTCCTCAGTTAAATTCTACTGATCAGATTTTTAAATGCCTGTTTTTGAATTCTGTGTCCTTCCGTTAGTAAAATTCTGTGTCAGAACATCAGTTCTGCTTGAATAAGGAATGTAGAGTAGTTCCAAATGCACCAAGAGTGTAAAAATTACCATCAATAAGCACGCAAGAGATGCATTTTAAAACTTTAAGTAATTTCCACAGGATGTTTTTCATCTACTACAGCATACTTTATTTCCCTACTTTTGATGTTACTATACTAAAAACCACTGAGAGGTGGCTTACTTGCTATGCTGAAAAATTCATGCAACTCCTATTGTCCTGTTTAACGTTATTTACTCATACAGACCTCCACGGTGCCTATAAGATGAACATTTAAAAATATGTAGCAGGCTTATACATGGAATAGTTGATGACTGGCTTCTGTTATGACCTTTACTTTCTCTTGTGATCTATCACTCATGAAACAAAAGGTCTGAGGAGGCCTCAGCCATCAGGTGTCCTGTTGCCCTCTCTTGGAATAGCTGTATTCATAGATACAGGTGAGTGACATCAATTCAGTCATCTTCATATTTTTATCCCTTGCATTTCTCTCCATGAGTAAAAATGCCAAATGTCCGTCCACAAGTGCAGCTTGTCCTACTCTTTGCCATGCCTTTGTACATTCCTGTTGACAGGCAGAGCATGCAATCAAAATGGCTCCCAAAAGGTTTGTTTTGGTTTTGGTTTTTTTTTTTTTTGCTTTTAAAACAAGTCTTTGCCTGTTAGAAATAAGACTGGTAGAATGAATGAAGTATAAGGATGGCAGCAGTTTTAGCAAAGATGAATGGCTGAGTGAAATAACCACAGTGTTACGAAGGGGCTCGTATGAGCTGAAACTTGCTTAGGTTTGCATTTGTTCCCCTTTTGAGTTCATTTTTTAGTTTTGTGTGTAAATTAACATAAAATCTCTAAGCAAAACCCCCTAGAAAACTTCGCCATTACAATAATATTGAAAAATTTATTCTCCAGCTTCACTCCAATGCTGGGCCATAGTTATTCTAACGTTATTCTAATGTAACTCAACAGACCTTGACTGTGGCATGGTACAGTTCATTTAAGTGGAGCAAAGCCCAGAATCATCTAAATGTTATTTGTTGCCAGGTCTCCTCAGAAACAGAGCCGTAGCATACCACTAAAGATTAATTTCCACAAGAAGCATAGGTGAGGTGAGTACTTTCAAGTGGTCCTTTTCCAGAAGACGCGGATTAGTCAGGTACTAACAGTGCATGACAGTAATTTTGTCCTGTAGAATGACATGAACAAAGGGAGCTGGGCTACATACTCAGAAATAAAGCTTTTACAATAGCCTGTAATAGTAGACCAGATTTTCAGTTACTGAACAAATCATGTCTGTACTAAAGTGACTCCACTTTTGATTACTTAGTGAACAACTCCAACCTTGAAATTTATGCTAATGAAATATGTAAAGGTATCATGGATGTCCCGGTATCCAAAGAAGTATTAAATAAATGAATACATGGTCTCAAAAGATGGAGCTGGTGCTTTTGCGTAGTCATTCATTGAGCAAGTGCCCGTTGGGGGACATTTGGAATTTCATATTTGATGGTACTCCTGCAGTGTTTCATTAGTTCTGTTCACTTAATTATGTCTTGTCTAAATGATCACTTTAATTTTTGATAGTACCAGGTTCTGTTCAAAGAAGCCAGTCATGCAATACTAAAGGCATACGGCTTTACTGCTCCAAGCAGCCGTTAAAAGGAGTGGAATCCCTCTGGACCTCAGTGGAGATTTCAGTGGGCACAAGTGCAATGAAATGTTATCAATTTTGCATTACTTTTATACAGAACAGGTGTCTCATCGTAAAATATTCCTACAGGTGCTGAGAGAAGAGGAACCATAGAGACAAGACAACAGCTTCACTTTAGACCAATTGCATTAGGCAGTATAGACAGTTCTGGCACAGTTTGTGTTGCTTTTTCAGTGTTACTGGCAACTTCCTGAAAAAAGAAAATCTTTTAGGATTAACTCTTTCCCTATGGATTTATCTGGGTATGTCAGTGAAGAACCACACTTACAAAACCTAACCCTCTAGCAGATATGGCTTAAAAAAATAGGGCACTTGAAATAATCTTTTTTTTTCTTCAACTAAAAACAGTTGTGGGGGTGGGAGGGTCAAGTTTTACTTATGTTCTCAACTACAAAGGAAGACCTGTCTGCTGGTTCACAGAACATTTTTTTTCCGCATATAAGAGGATGAAAATTAAAATCCAAAGAGCCCAGATGCACAAGTTGAAATTCCAGTCCCACTACATATTTTGTCACTGATTTCAGTGAAGACAAAGTTTTACATGGAGTTTATAAAGCTCCAGCCTGTCCACCTTCCTCTGTAACACTTGCCATGGAACTTTTCAGCCAAATTCCTGCATCAATACCATAATCGTTACGCAGTCAAGTACCCACGGGGTGTGAGGGCAAAGGAAGAAAGGAAATAGATATTCAGTGAACTTCCACAGCGTATGCAATTCAGAGGCATTAATAAGCACAATGGTGTGGAAAAGATCAGCAGACCTGCTCCTACCTCCTCCTCAGCCGTCAATGCTCTCTCTGTGGACCACAGGCACTCCTCTCCTACCATTTGCTAGGAATGGGAGAATTATTCTGAGCTAGTACTCCAGCGGGAAAGGAGTGTTTGATTGAAAACAATGCTCGTCCTGGGGCTCTCACAGGAAACCTCCCAGCACAAATTCCTGGACAGGCATGAAAGTGTTCAGTCTGTCATACAATTTTTTTCATATTCATCTGTTTCAATCAAAGGCTACATTAGTGGAACTCCGATCAAAAAATCCAGTATGACAAGGCTGTCTCTTCAAAAGAATTCGTATGCTTCAGGGCTTAAATCCAAACTGTAACAGTTAGTATGAATAATGTGAGTATGGTGGTAACCAGTCCAACAGAATACTCACCCAGAAATTGGATTATCTCTGCCTCTGTGTCTCCCCCAGAAGATTTTTAGGGGAATTCAAATACTACAATTCTTGCAAGTCCTCACTCTTTTTTTAAACCTTTGTCTTGTAATTGTAAAGCAAATACTGTGTACTTTATAGGTCTTTAATTTTCTTTATTGCTTTGGCCCCTGAGATGGACTTTAAAAGTTACTTGAATTCAATTACTTCTGTAATGAGGAGGCACAGTACAAGTAAACTTATTGCTGTAACAATAAGGAACTGTAGTTAACAAATGTTGTCATCTCTCTCTCTACCTGCTCACCTTTTCCTGTTCTGCCAGGGCATGAAGGACCTCTTGATTTTTTTTTAAAAAAAAAAAAGACAGTCTCTGATTTCTATTATATTCCAGTAAAGGGTTGTAGGTGGGCAGGATAGTTTGCAGGATATCCTACTGCGTTCTTTTTCATACAGTTTTTACATCTAACCTTCATTTTTTTTTCAGATGGGAAATTCTAAGCTGGGAAGTCTTTCACAATAAGCAAGCACTGAAAAAGTGCTCTAGTGTCTAAAAAATACTGTCACTAAATCTCCACCTGTCTTTTCAGACTCCCCTGCAAATAACCTCCTCATTTATGTGGGCCTACAATGACTGAAAAGGTCAATACACTGCAGAAACACTACTTGTGAAGAACAGCTGCCATAGCCTAGCTTGTGAAGTCATCTCTGGTTGCTTGACTTTCAAGAAGCATTACAAAAATCTTAGAACCAGCTTCAAAACTGCAGTCACTGCACTGTGCCGCTTTCTGACGATTCCTGCTCTCGCTCTATTTTTACATTAAAGAAACTCAGAATAAAAAAAAAGTGCTGTGGTTGGGGAAAAAAAATCCAAACCACTGACACCTAGGTAGTTACATTTAGCAGCTTTTCAAGGCTTTGATCACCTGCCACCTGCCTGAAGGTGATATATGGTTAAACACTCCCAGCCAAAAGCAGTGCCTGGGAAGAAGATATTATCACTACAAGAGTAGCAAGGGGGATTGATCATAATGCAGTACACTAAACTGTACCTCTGAGACTTCAGATTTTCTTCCTCGATACACAGACAACCATAAAAAACGGTTCTCATTGTTTTTAGCCAAATTAGATTTCTTTTTTTTTACTAGGACTTCAAGATTTGGATGTGCAGGAAAAGAATTACAAGTAAATACTACAGAAAGCATTAGAAAAAATTAAACCAGTTACTGCAAGCAGCTGAATATCTACAAAGATACAGAGCTACTAAAACTTGATGGAAAGTGATCATCAGACCTAATTTTTAGAGCAACAAGGGCTCAAACTAACACAGATGAAAGGGTAAAATCCTGATCCAAAGCACGCTGGTGTCAATGGAAAGACTGGTCAAGCTCCAGTGTCCATGGGCAAAGATGAGACTAGGGGATGGCCGGGATTCAAGGGATGGATAGAGAAATAAATTACTGACATGTCAGCTAGAGCATGAATAGGGATCTTATCAGCTATTCTGCAGTAATTGCCCCAGTGGAAAGTATTTGCTCCCTATAGCAAATGTAAAATAACTTGGCTGTGCTCCAATGATGAGCAATTTACTTTCATTCACTTCAGGTATCTAAGATAGGCATATAGACACCTGCCATGATACAAAAGATATGCTGCAAACTCACGCCTAGTCTACCATATATTAACCTACTTAAATAGCTACACCCTTCCTTTCCAACATATTGTTTGTCGTCACTATCACAAGCAAAGCAGAGAATTCTAGAAAAAAAGTCAATAGCTGCCATGGGACTTGGGACTTAACCAGGCACAACAATGATCATTACCGTAGTTAGGGGCAAAATACATTGGTTGAGAGTAGTGAAGATTTTTTTACATAGTCAGTTCTGACTCTAACTTGCCTTCGTACTGATACCTGAAAGTGCCTTTTTCCTTCTTCCTCACTGACAGCCTAGCTTGGAATATTGCCTATGCACTAGTCAGCAGGTAGGGAAATTTGGTCAGCCAAGGGCTGGAGAAGAACCTAACTTTCCTCCTTATGGACAGTTTTGCATGATGTCCTGCCACGGATTCAGTTATAGAGGGGCAAATAAACTTCAGAATTTCCTTTAGCAGGTACCGTTAGTTATTTTTGTTCCAAGGGAGACAAAGCTCCCAAATATCACCTATGCATCAGGAATACCCACGTGATAGATCATCGTATTTTATGTGATGATGAATCACATCAGCGACAGGAAAAACCTGGAAACTTAATTTAATTCAAAGAAGTCACGTAAATCACATATAAGAAATGATAAACAGATTTCAAGATTCAGATTAATATTCCATCCCAGCCCTGGGTACTCAGCAGATTACTATGCTACGTCAATTTACCAAATAGTTTTAAGTGAGAGAAAAGGAAAGTTCAACTACATTCTCAAAACCGACAGAGAAAAAGTGATTCCCTCTTGACTCCCAGTTTGAATATCCCCGATATCAGTACCGGCACTTATCAGTATGGGGCTGAACCCAGAACAGTAAATGTCTAGTACCCTTCCTGTGCAGATGTTGGTATTCCTGATGTTATTTCCCTGGACTATGTGATGAGAGAAGAAATAAGGAAATGGGACCATCTTGCAGAGAACCACAGACCCCCTTGCGCAATGTCAAAAGACCATGGCAAATTCTCATATCACACTTTTTTGAAGATTATATTTCAATTTTTCTGCATGTGAATTATATACACACAATCCCACCAAACTATTGGATTACTAAAAATCAATTTACTATGGGATTACTTAAATACCATACTATGTATCCAGTGACTAACTGCACATAGTGTGTGTGATGTTCTGACTTGAGTGAGCTCAGCTCAAAAGGCACCTGCACAAAGCTTTTCAAAGCAACTGCAATAAATTTTACTGGATGTGGGAAACCTTATAAAAATTAAATAATGTCATGCTTTATAAGCATTTTATTCAATGTGACTAAACACATGGATAGCATTGAGGATGATATTTAACTTTTTCCATGTGCAGATTTAATACCACACAAAAATTTGAGTCCCCTATTGCTAATTTTCCACCATGTGGTAACTATTTAGTTGTTTTTTGAATGTTACTGAATTACAGAGTTGAATTACAGACCACAGCAACTACCAGTGGGCGTTGGGTGTATGTATGTCCCTCTGGCTTAGCACAGGGTCACATATACTGGCATTAAATCATGACAGTATTCCTATGGCAGTACTGGTTAGGTTAACACAGGAATGAACATGCTAGTTTGCAAAATCACATGCTTATGTACTTCTGAAAATAGAGAATATTAATGTCAGATTTGATTGATGTGACTCCATCAGGTTCCTGTCAATTTTAGCACATCTGAGACAATAACATACTGCACGGAGTATATATGATGCTGGTGGAAAGCCCTGTTAGCATAAATAGCTCAGTTACATCAAGTTAGACCAATTTATACAGCTGTGCAGGTCCAGATGTAAACTGAGAAGTGTGCATGAAAGTTGAGGTCAGAAGCATTCACAACATGGAAATCATGGAAAAAATAAGTTTTTCAGCTTCTCTCACAGGTTAGTTTACAACCTTAATCACTCTTTTTGGAGAGAGAAGCACTTTTGCAGACCCACTGCTAACCACCACAGGAGAAATAGAAACAATCACCACAAACGCTTCACCCATTCAGTATGAGTGACGAAGATCATTCATTTCTAGTGAGTGAGTGCAACAGATCTTTTTTGTCTTTAAAAGTACAACATGTTTTACAATTTAACTAAAGATTATTTTTGTCTACATTATATACTAACGTACAACACCACTGTGGTATCTGAACATGTTCCTCAAAAGCAGGAACAGATCTGCCAGATCTTGTGCACCCCAAAATTGTGTACAAATATACTCCATTACTACAAGCTTTATGAAGCATTAGCAACTCTCTTAAAGCACCCAAATTCATATTTCCTAAATTAGTTTATTTCTTTACTTAGCACATCCTTCGGGGTGTTTGAAATAACACTTACAGCAACACAACAGACCATAATAATAATAGTATTGATAAGAATGGAACAAAGAGTCCAATTCCTAGCAATGTGAGCATGAAGATTTTAGTTATTCTTTTTAGAAGAGTCAGTGGTAATTAACACAACCTTAGCCAGATTTAATTAATTCTCTGCTAGTCGTTGTCTCTCAGTATTCAGGGGAGCAAAGATTTCTCTCATAGTTTCTACTATCCAATGTTTGTCAACACATACATAGTAAAAGACTGAGCAGATAGTTAAGAATACATCCCAGTCATCTGCCATACTACAGAGATACTCTATGTACAGCACAATCTACTTAAGGTAGTAAAGGGAGCAAGGTGTGAGCTTACTATCTTACACACTGCCAGTTCCAACTTACATCTGCCAAAACCCTCCCTATTATTAAGAATGGTAAAAGGCAGAGGAATGGATACAAGTAGACCCTCTCCTGGAAAATGACAACCGAGATGAAAGACGGTGGAATTGCAAAGAAGGAATGAAGGAATGAAGAAAAGGTATGGGGGATACCCATACCGGGGTGGGGGGGGGGGGGGCAGGGAGAAGAAGGGGCAAAAAGATCTTCAAAGAAGTATCCATTCCTATGACTCCCATGAAAATTTCTGTTCAAGACATTGTATAAAGTACTGAATCCACCTTCATGCATCTGGTAAGGTCTGTATTCGGGAGAATCTTATGATAGAAAAATCACTGGTTTTGCCCAAGGACACAAAGTGGCTCAGTTTCAGAATACATATTCATTCTCAAAATACCCTTTGTCCTAAGCTTGTACTGAGACCCTCGAATTATGTTCTTGTGCTTGTATCATTAACTCCCCGTGAGCATTTTGCTGGAGAGTACTAATGTATATTAACAGCCTTTTGATACGCATTTCCACACATTTTTAGCTCTTGTTGTATTTAAATGTTACTGTATTTTACTTATCTTAGCATTTTTGTTTACAGAAGAAACCTTGCAGCTATTAAATTGCATATAAACGACTGGAACATTCAGATAGCACCAGTCTGGCCTTTCTGCTTTTTTGTGCTTGATACCAGACATAAACAGTACTTTCTCCGGCCAACTGTTTTTTTGGCATGAGGCAAATCCAAAACCACAGCATTTTTTTAAATATTAATTAGATATTACAACTACAACTGTGTCGACAATCAGCAGTACTTACTCTTCTTTTGTTAATAATGCCAAGCTCCCAGGAGCTCATTAACAATCCTCATCTAGACAATCATTTAAGCATCATGTCTGATGAACAGGATATGGGTCAGTGAATTAGCAAGTAGCCTCACTAAGCCATCACTCCGCAGTTACAGCATGGCTTGTCAGGCCAAGTCCAAAATGAATGTACGTGGAATCTCCAACTGCCTCTCGCTCAAAAATCAAGTTCTTCTTTCATCTGTTGTTTCCACCATGGCACTAGACCCTCTGCTCTACTCCATCAGCCTCTAGTGTTTCAAATTTTCACAAAATATAGGAAAGAGGAATACATAGCATGCATTTATTAATAAGTAGTTTCTGTAGAGAGAGGCTTATTTTTCAATACATACATAAGATTGTTTATAATAGGTCTTATCTGACTGTAATGGTTGAAAACCTTAAAATAGCTCTTACAAAACTACAGACCTTCTGTATGTTACTTGCATTATAATACAAAAGCAGTTCATTAGTACCTAAAGAATTACATCTCTGCGGGAGGTTAATACCACTCTCTTTCTGCTGTTGGCACGATAATCTTTCCCAGGACTTCAAAGCTCCTCCTAGCAGCCTGTGCAGGACAAAGCTTGCCGTAGGTGAAGGGAACTGAGTGTTTCTACATCGTTCTACCATTTCCTTTGTTTGGAAATTTAAAAGACATCATTGTAGAAAGCTACCTAATAAATCTATCATTTGTTATATTATGTGCTATATATATATATATATAAAATCTATCTTTTATTATGTAGAGGCCAGAAGGCCAAAAGTACAGATTTGTGAGTGCCCATCACTGCAGAAGAACAGAAAAAAGAAGCACAATCAAGTAGCCTCTCTCATGGAGAAGAACATTGTCATCTGGCTTAAAGAAAAAAACAAAGCATTTCAAAACCTATCTCAGAGATCAGTTTAGAGTGCAGACCTAACCGAGAGAAACTAACATCTTCATGGCAACTTTCGGCATAAATTTTATTATTATTTTCTGCACCCTGCATGTAAATATTTGCTGGTTCAATTAATATTGTAAAGTTATTTTCTTCATAACTGAGAAGGCTGACATGTATTCTGTCATTTCAAATTGCTGTCTCTTAAAGACTGCATTGATGGCAAGGGATTTAAAGATTCTGAGCTCCAAGACGACATATAACTTCTTACTGCAACTGCAATTAGACTGTAAGACAGCAAAGAAATGCTACTGGAGCCAACTTATCTCTGTATGAGAAAAGATTTTCTCTGTCTCCCTGAGCACATTACAATACCAGGCATCAATATTTATTCATGGGAGAAGGAGGAGGAAGAAGCAGGAGCACCTGCAATCGAGTATAGTGCAGACAACAGATGCTGGGCAAATTACAAAAGAATGCTAGTGACGCAGTGGGAGTCGACAGCCAGACCTTTGCTAGCCTCACCATCTAGCACAGAGCCAAAACACCCAACCATGCAGAGCAACGTGCTAGCTGGAATCAAACTCAGACTGATCCAGTGCAAAGGGGAAAAGATGGTGCAGTAGCTTCACAGTGACACTATGCTACTTATGCTCCTGTGGTTTTATTTCATCTGGTTGAGCTGTTATTTTCTTCACCAAACATCTGTTTGTCATCTCTGCCTCTGCTTATGGATCTACACTGGTATAGTGTTGATATGGGAGCACTCAGAGTGAAATTAGATACTGAGCTCCTGAACATCCTTCTTAAATCATTTCCTGGCATTACTGGATGAGCTGCCTACAATACAGATCTAATGCCAAAAGCAGCTACTGCTTTCTGGTTTATGATGCTCTGATACTTGTCAGGGAAGGGAGCAAGCAGGCACTTATAGCTGCTGGTAACTACCTTAAAATACTTGCTGGGGAAATAAGAGTAACCATAGTTATCAAAAGTACAATGACAAGAATCTTGCACATATGAACGTGCACAGCAATACAGAGAATGGAAGATTAACCTAAATCTGAAACTTTTTTCGCTATCTCTATTTCAGTCTTAGAATATATTTTGGCATTTGCATTTTATCTATACAGATCATTTCATAAATAAATTTGTTGTAAATACCCAACAAATTAGCATTGTTGTAGAGAAAGCTATAGCCCATCTGTCCAGGCACATGGTGTAGGATAATCTCTGCACGTCAGCTGCTGAACTTGTTACCAAAAATTGCACTGAGCACACTTCTGTCAGCTCCCATTGAAAGCCAAGCCTTAATCTTCAACAGAAATGAGAACATTCCATTCTACTTCTACTCCCAGATCTACCTGTGGTTTTAGACAAACAGAAGGGGATAAGGAAAAGTGCTGCAAAAGGGAAAGGGGCAGAAGAAAAAAAAGGAAAAGTAAATAAAAGCCTTTCCCCTCCAAAATTATCTTTTGCCAAAGGAAAACAAGGAGAGATTATAACTGTGGGAACAATTGGTCTTGTCAACAAGGGTTGTCAGATAACAGCTTTGGACTTGTTTAAAGTACCATAGATGAGAAATCTAGATGTTTGCATTGTTCTGAGCAAGAAAAAGCAGTAAAGAGAAGTGTTTAAGTGTCCCTGACATATAAAACTAAACTGCAGTTTAAAGACAGATTGCTTTGATTCCTAGTGGCATTACCCTGCCACTTTTAAAGATCAGAGGGGCTTGTGAAGCTGTGTGATTGTTGGCATGTTCACCACATATGAAAACTGACTATAAAGCAAAAATAAAAATGAACACTAAATTGTTGAGTGTAAGAGGAATACTACCTCTCTGTTTAGATGGACTGAAAACTCAGAACAGGGATGTGAACAATAAAAAGCTGATCTTTCTCAGAATTCATATCTGATTTTTTTTTTTCCTACATGCTGCTGCTGCATTGGTCCTCCGTTTCTCACCCTCTTGTGTGTCAAACCTTATGCACCCATAAAGTAGTGGGAAACAGGTGAGAAGAGTAACAAAACATGGGACACAATACAAAGCAGTCAGGGAGGAGCTAAGAAACCAAAGGTAAAAATGGCTTTGAAAACTAGGAAACGATTCTATGATTCTATGAACACTACAGGGAAATAGAAATTCTTCTTGGATTTTTTCCTCTGCAATATCCCATTACCCTCTATTGAAATAAGATCCTGTGTTACATTTTTATCTGCTACATCACTGTACATTTACCACCAGATTTCTCTACTTATACATCGCTCACCAAGTAGATTCCCATTATCCTCCTGATATGTACCATCTATAGAGCAAAGTAAAATGGATTTCATTATCTATCATCACTTTACAGAAAAAAAAGTATCTCAAAAACAATTACATCAGTCAGTTTCTCTACAGCAAAGCTAAATGGGAAGCCCCTTTGGAACTGAACAGCTTTTTCAACATTAAAAAGGATGAAGCTTTAAGTTATGGTCAAAGTTACAAGGCCACTGCGACATTTAGGCAGCTTTCCTTCACATTGGACCTGTACATAAATAGGTGATCTTCATTCCCAGTGCTCTCAGTTTTTAAGCCTCGGGTATTGATGTAGATTCAGAAAATCTCATACCAATGGTGATGCTGGATTTGACACACACCAAAAAAAAATGTCAAAATATGCATAAATATGAAAAAGGATACATGAATCCACTAAGAACAAAATGTTTTCAGGATTTTGTATGCAGCTTTCCTAAAAATCGCAAGAAATCATTAACTTTCCAAACACTCCTAATCCAGGGGAAATGTAAAAGAATGTAATATAGCTAGCACAACCAGAGCTGAACTCCTAAGGACTTGCACAAATTAAGGAAACTGAGTCAAGTAACAAATTATGCCTAAGAAAAAAAAAATAACAGGGTGTAGCAGTAGGCTGCTGTGAAAACGAATAAATCTGAAGCAATCATTGCTTTAGCTCGGTTTCTCAAGTGCTGCTTTTTAAGTGATCTTTGAAAGACTTGGATAGGCTGAATAGCCTTTCTCCGATGACAGGGGATGAAGCTCAGTCTACTTTGCACAAAGCGTAAGTAGCAGAAATTCTTTGATGTACCAAAAGGAGGTGTGGAGCACTTGGGATAAAGGGGAGGCGGCCTTGACAGAGCTAGTTGTTACCAGGCTGTGATCCGTACCATTACCCTTTATATAGGTACTGTTCATTCTCTAATTACCACAAGATAAATCAGTGTGCAAACTGAAAGTGGGTGACAGCAGCTGCACAGACTCTGTCCATTATTACCACAGTCGCACCCCAGGATCCATGCTATACAGCTGATCTCATGACAAAATAAAGTTGCCTTACAGAAGCTTCAAGGTACAATTGTAACAGCTTGTCTGTGTGCCTACACTTATAAAATATTGCCCCTTTTCTTGTTTGTTTTCAGAGACACTCAACTATGGCAGCACAGAGTCCACAGCCCTCCTGTGGCATATTGCATCACCTATGCGGCTTCCTCAAATGGCTTAATTATGTACCCTTGGGAGATTTTAACATCAATTAACTCAAATTGTTCTACAAAAGTAAACAATGGACAAAATCCTGTTTGTATTACCGAATGAGTGGTGAGAGTGTATTTTCCAGGCCCTTTTCTGCCTAATTCACATCAGGCACATCCAAAGACGAATTGATACAGGCCCCAGTAGCAGAATTGCAGCTTGGGGATCGAGATGCAGCAGTTCATGCATTTAACTCTGAAAAGCCTTTTATCAATTCCTGTCTGTTGGCCCAGAGCTGATCATCAAATAAAGCAAGGAGGATTTGGCCCACAGTGTGCTCCATTTTTAAAGCACACAGCTGGGATTGCCAGCATAAGCAAATGTTGGCAATGTTTAACTCTGACAGGGATGCTCTGTTACATATGCTATGGGACTGTCCAAATCCCTGGCAGAAAATAAAGTGCCAGTAACCAAAGATTTAGAAATTCCACATTTGTTTATTTTAGAACATCTAAATGTACTCCCAAGGATAGCTACAGCACTAGAAGGTGGTTGTTCTGAGGACGATTCATGGCCAAAAGAGAAATCCTTATCAAATACAAATCAGCCAGAGACAATTTCTCAGATTCGTTGCAAGAATTAGCTCTGAACTGAAATATTTGGTCTTTAAAGGATATCTCCTTCCATCCAGAGTCCTGGATCACTTTTGTTAAAGACTGAACCTTCCTCACTTTATCACCCAAGTACCTGCTGGTACTGGCTGTAAATCAGGAACTCAGAAGAGAAGCTGAATCTGTATCATGTTTACTGTGTCTTGCTTGTCTTCATTTGTTTAAATTGCCTCCTGTAACAGATTTGCTGAAATTGGCCCAGGAATGCTGAAGTGTAGCAAATGTACCCATATTTGACAAAGCAGGCTGCAACTAGATGAAAGTTATGAACAATAACCCCAACAAATAAAACCTCTTCCTTTATATTTATCTTTCTCAAGCACACATAAACATCTGCCCTCTTTTGTGCACCTCATAGCACTCCGGAGCAGAAGAAAGTTAAGACTGAACCAGCAGACAAATGAAAGCCACCAACACTAAAAAAGACATAAAAATCTAAAGTAAATCATAAAATTCTAAAGCAATATCCAGTCAATTTTATTTACAATGCTTCTCAATGTAACTCATTCATTCTCTTACTCTCTACTGTCTAACTACACAGTAAGCATTTCAAGAAACTTTTTTGTCCTTTTCACTAAAGCACGTTGTCCAGTGTTGGCTTTCAACTATTAATAACAATAACCTGTAACTAATGTTTATCTAAATGCAAGTCCCCAAAAGACTGACTTAACTTCTGATGAGTACAAACATTCAATCTTTAAAATTGATTTATTTCTAAACGCTCATTCTTCCCCATTTTATTTTCTGACAGAAGTTACCCGTAGGTTAATAGAAAAGTAAAGCTGGAGTAGTCAGCTGCAGAATACTGAGCTGCAGGATTTTTTACTGTAAATGCAATTTCAAAGACAAGTCATTTGCACAAGCTCCCTTTCCATTCTTTTCTAACATTTTCTTTTCTTGTCTTAATTGTTTTCAGCAATATTGCAACATAATGAATTTTTTTCCATTTATATTCAAGATTTAGTGCTCACTGAAGAAAAAATTTGCAATTAATGCAAATAATGCACCTTGTCTAGTCCAGGACTCCTGCTCAAGAATCCTCATGTGACAGTATGTACAGCTGTAAGGCACATCTGTATTTCTAGTTCCATCTTGCATGGGACCAAAGCACCAGATCTTCACAAATCATACCCTGTTTCTATACCTCTCAGCTGCAGTAGCTTAATTTTCCAAATTCCATTATTTCTAGCTACATTTCTTTCCACCTTAATGTCCTGGTCAATCTATTAGTAATATTAATCCCTGTCTTTAACTGTTCTTGTGTCTACATGCTTCTCTATAGGGTGTATAGCATCCTATTTGTCATGAACTACTCTGTTATTATATCCAAACTCTCATTAATTTACCTTCTTACCTTCAAAACTGAAGGAACATCTGTTCTGAAGTTACAAGCTTTGTTCAAGCCTTCCCATCTCCCACTGCAATCAGGAGCCAAACCATTGCTTTTCTTTTAAGTTCCACAAGGTGCCTCCTAACACCAGAGGAAACACGTGATTCCCAAGAGCTTGAATGAAGTCTTTGCCAGTGACACTGGAACTTTTTGTCTTCTTAAAAGTGAAAACAACTATTCAGTTACAACAGACACAGCATGAAATGGCTTTCCTCTATCTCAACTGAAAAACTGAAAGATAATTGTTTCAGGCTAAATGAAATACAGTGCTTTGATTAAAATCACTTTAAAAGGTTTGATTTTTTTTAATAAAGTTATTCAAATTCTAAATTTGAAGACCCAAGTCAGTTTCCACCCAAGCTCCTTTTCTCTTGCTTCTACAGATGAGGCAGAACAGTGCCGAGCCCTTTCCTCGGAGTGACATAACCCACTAGTATACTGCCGAGTAGCTGTGAGATATCTCTGCTAGCAAGTCAACTGTAAAACCATATCGATTAGTTGAGAATTGCCCAAGAATTCACAAATATTCTTTTTATAGTCCACACACCAAACTTTCAAAGCAATTGAACAAATTATGATTCTTCTGTCTTGGCCTTCTTACTATTTCTGCTCTTTCTGCACAACTGGTTTAATCAATTCTGGCTTACTCCTAACATGCTCCAAAAAGCTATAATGCGTGTTTACTTTGAATCTCCAGTGCAGGCATCAGATATATTTCCAAAGTTACCTCATGAAATAATTCACATGCATTTCTCTTCACAAATACAATCACACCTATATTTGGAGATCACTAAGCTGAAGAAGTTAAAATAACATGGAATGAATTATAAATACATATAGATTATGGTAAACAGTATTTCACCTCTTTTTCTAATCATCATCAGGTACATCAGCCTGGTAATGACAACTGCAGATATTTGGCAATATTTGCCAAAAAGGAACATGCATGTATGTCATGAGTTATCTGGTCTGAGGGCACCTGTAACATCTGATAGCATTAGCATCACCAGTATCATTTTCATTTTCCTGGTATGGTAGAAATTTGTGTGTGCATGTGTATGCACACATGGCTATATATAACTGGGATCTAAAATGATAAAAGAACTATTCCAAACTGTGAAACTTTCTTTTAATCCTACCAGATCTTAAATTATTTCTATGTTATATCTCACAACAAGTATTTCTGCAACTTTTGGGCAAAACTGCAAACTTTGCACCCAAAAGGATCAAACAAACATCAGGGTCCTTAGTAATTCATTATTCACACAGATCCATGCCTTTGCTAACCCAAATGGTGGCACGTGACCTCCACTTCCTGCACGTTTTAGCTGCAACTGTGATGTGCATTCTACAATCATCAATGTAAGTCAACGCCTAATCTGTTCCCAGATGCTCTAAGTTTTCCATACTGAAATCAGAGTTCTAAACCTAGTATTTTTCAGATATTTCTAATTCCCTGCCATCATTTTTGGAATATGTATTAAAGAGTATGAAACAACTGTATGCAGCAATTAGTAATTAACACACCTTTTATAATTCTTGAAAACACTTTCTAATTTCTACCACTGTTTTAAAATGCACTGCACATTCCTTATATTTTGCAGCTATTTCACCTGGATGTTTTAATTCTATCAAAAAAATGCTTTCCCCTCTAACAAAATCTTCACTTTCAGCAAATGTCTCAGCTGTGTCTCAGGGTAGCCTAAAAGCCAATACTTTCCCCTGTAACACAAAAATATAGCAATAATGTGTTGAGTTGATGACAAACTAATGATAAAGCCCCTATTAAACTAACTTCCTGAAAGAGTGACATCAGAAAAGAACTTCAGTGCAGCAGTGTTTGGCACTGCATCCCCCCCAAAAAATAATCTGAAGCAAAACAGTGTCCGGCTTCCCTTGATTTAACTGGGAGTTACAGAAATACAGTTTCATTAGTTGTTTGCTAGGTTGCCCATACAACACAATGAGAAAGTCAGATGTCTCAGAATATGAACCCAAATGAGCAGCCCGGTAAGTAAGTTATTTCAAGCTAATAAAGAAATTCTGAGAAAAGAGAGTATATATTAAATTGTTTTCCTTTCCAGGAATCTTCTGGAGTACTACTATACAAATCCTGATTCTCTAGAGATATAGAAGACATGGCAAATAATCTACCTTTGAAAAGGTGTCCCAGCTATCAGAGAGGACTGTGGTCCTCTGATATAGTCAGCAGTAGTCTCAACACAGAATTAACTTGGGATCAGCTTCCAGAAAACATAATTAAATTTAAAAAAAAAATAAATAAAAAAGCCAATACTAATTTTTCCTTCCTGGGACTAGAAGTTTCACTTAAAATTAAAGCTCAGATTGTAATGACTCCTAAAGCTGGAAATTTAGAAAAAATACCCGACATAGTAAGAGTTAGAAATGCTGTATCAGTCTCAAAACCCCTTTCTACCTCACCTCATCTCTCTGAGCACATGGGTGGCCTACGGCTGCCTGAAGAGATCAAGGGCTGACCTAGAGTGTGTGCTGACACGACCAACCTATTAGGGACTGAAGATAAAAGTATAATACTAGGAATTGATGACAGAATTTGCTCTAATCACTTCCACCTACCTTGATAAAAGAGCAAAGGAAATACTTCTGTCTCAACCATTCAACTTGGGGAAAACTGACTTGTTAGGGGAAAAAAATCTGCAAAATAATGCTTTAAAACATCTGCTAAACGTCTCTTAATATATCTGTGTATGTCTTCAGTTATTTCACCTGAAGGTCAGATAGAAGTAACCAGTGATTTTTGTTGGTTTGGTACCTAAGTACAAGAAAAGCATGAAAGATAAAAATTATACTTGAACTCCACAGTTTAGGTTCACAAATCATTCTGAAAAATAAACTGTTGCCCAAACATTTCAGTTTATTCCCACAACTGAAAAAACAGATGTGTCATAAGATAGCAGAGAGCTTTAAGAGCTTTTGGGGGTAATCCTCCTGAGAATACAAACTATTCCCTTTAACTCAGAATTTGTATACTTAGTACTGCTGCATGCAAAGCAATTTTTAAACTAGAGTTTACTTAAAGAAGATAAGAGACCAAAGCCACGTGTTTCAAACTCTTAGGACTCATAAGCATGATAACTGACTCACCAAACACAGCTTAGCCAAATGACGGTGGGAAATTCTCACTGTTTGCCTGTATTAGTTTTAAGTGCCTTCTAATACCAACTGTCTTCAAAACACATATTTCTAAATGGATGAAAATAAAATTTCTTTCAATCTGCAATATGTTTGGGGAAATACATATTACATACTGTGTTTGTGTGCATACTTGCAGTGGTCTCAGCTGTTCCCCACCTACAAAACAAGTTACCAGGAGGAGAATGGAACTTCATTTGCAAAGTAATAGCTTTCAAATGAAAATAACTCAAGCTCTTCATTTTATTATTATTGCTATACGTTTAAGTGCCACACACTAATAGCACCACAGAGAGAAGATCCCAAACTTGAAGAGACTACAAATTGTGAAGCAATTTCTGACGGTGTTACATAAAATAGCTCTTTCCAACTACTCCTGTTTACAAACAAACAAACAAAAATCAGCTATAATTTTTGCCAGGAAAGAAAAGAACGGAGACTGATTAATGCCAAAAACTGTCTGTAGAAATAAGGACCAGGGAAAGTATTTAATTTTCTTACTTCTCTAATAATGTTCAGTGATCCAGTGTATTGCCTTTTTAACACCTTTATTCTAGAGCTACTCTAATGTGACAAGTTCTCTTTGATGTTATTTGGACTACTTTGATTTATGTCAGATTCTTTTCTACCATAACATTCCCAAGTATAGGTATTGTAGCTTCGTTGCCAGTATAGAAACTAGGAATAGGTGGCAAAGTTTAACGCAGAGGATCATATTAACATCCTAATTATTTTAATTTCTGGTTTTTGCATTGGTACCATCAACAAAACTCAGGGAGCTCTAGAGAGGACGCTTACATACTTCAGTTGCCTTTTTTGTCTGGTTTGGTTTTCAGGCTATTATCCCAAGTTGCTTTGTTTTTATTTCCAGTGTCAGAGGCCTGAGGAGCTGTTCCTGTATTGGTTTTACATGGCAAGGGGTGGCCTTTGTGAGGAGAAACCAGGGGCTGCCCCTGTTGTGGACAGAACTAGCTACAAACCAGACCCACTGCAGGACACAGCTGAGGACATCAGCCAAGCTGGGGGCACCTCTGTGATAAAGTATTTAAGAAAGGATCAGAAATGTTGCACAGTAGTTGTGAGACAGAGGAGTGAGAAAAAAATCCTGTATACACCAAGGTCAGCGGAGAAGGACGGAGACAAGATGTTCCAGGTGCCGAAGCAGAGATTCCCCTGCAGCCCGTGAAGAGCGTCACAGTGAAGCAGGTATCCCCTGCAGCCCATGGAGGACCACACTGCAGCAGATGGATATGCCCTGAAGGAAGCTGCAGCCCAGAGAGAGCCCGTGCCTGGAGCAGGCTCCTGGCAGGAAATGCAGCCCGTGAGGGACCCAGGCTGGAGCAATCTCTTCCTGAAGGACTGTAGCCCGTGAGAAGGAAAAGTGTGAGGAGGAAGGAGCAGCAGAGACAAACTCTGTTGGACTGACTGCAACCCCGCAAATCCCCATCCCTGGGCATCTCTTGGGGTAGGGAGGAGGTAGAAGAGAAGGGAATGAAGGAGTGAAGTTGAACCTGGCAAGGGGAGGGGGCAGTATTTTTAGTTTTGTCTTTGTTTCTCACCATCTCACTCTATGACAAGTGGTGTCCTTCAGGGGTCCATACTGGGACCAGTACCATTTAACATCTTCATCAATGACATAGACAGTGGGATTAAGTGCACCCTCAGCAAGTTTGCGGATGGCACCAAGCTGAGTGGTGCGGTTGACATGCCTAAGGGACAGGATGCCATCCAGAGGGACCTGGACAGGCTGGAGAATTGGGCCCATGTGAACCTCATGAGGTTCAACAAGGCCAAGTGCAGGGTCCTGCACCTGGGTTGGGGCAACCCCCNGAGGACATCAGCCAAGCTGGGGGCACCTCTGTGATAAAGTATTTAAGAAAGGATCAGAAATGTTGCACAGTAGTTGTGAGACAGAGGAGTGAGAAAAAAATCCTGTATACACCAAGGTCAGCGGAGAAGGACGGAGACAAGATGTTCCAGGTGCCGAAGCAGAGATTCCCCTGCAGCCCGTGAAGAGCGTCACAGTGAAGCAGGTATCCCCTGCAGCCCATGGAGGACCACACTGCAGCAGATGGATATGCCCTGAAGGAAGCTGCAGCCCAGAGAGAGCCCGTGCCTGGAGCAGGCTCCTGGCAGGAAATGCAGCCCGTGAGGGACCCAGGCTGGAGCAATCTCTTCCTGAAGGACTGTAGCCCGTGAGAAGGAAAAGTGTGAGGAGGAAGGAGCAGCAGAGACAAACTCTGTTGGACTGACTGCAACCCCGCAAATCCCCATCCCTGGGCATCTCTTGGGGTAGGGAGGAGGTAGAAGAGAAGGGAATGAAGGAGTGAAGTTGAACCTGGCAAGGGCAGGGGGCAGTATTTTTAGTTTTGTCTTTGTTTCTCACCATCTCACTCTATGACAAGTGGTGTCCTTCAGGGGTCCATACTGGGACCAGTACCGTTTAACATCTTCATCAATGACATAGACAGTGGGATTAAGTGCACCCTCAGCAAGTTTGCAGATGGCACCAAGCTGAGTGGTGCGGTTGACATGCCTAAGGGACAGGATGCCATCCAGAGGGACCTGGACAGGCTGGAGAATTGGGCCCATGTGAACCTCATGAGGTTCAACAAGGCCAAGTGCAGGGTCCTGCACCTGGGTTGGGGCAACCCCCGGTATCAATACAGCCTGGGGGATGAAGGGATCAAGAGCAGCCCTGCCAAGAAAGACTTGGGGGTAATGGAGGATGAAAAGCTGGACGAGTCGACCATGTGCACTCACAGCCCAGAAAGCCAACCGCATCCTGGGCTGCATCAAAAGTAGCGTGGCCAGCAGGTCAAGGGAGGTGATTCTGCCCCTCTAGTCCACCCTTGTGAGACCCCACCTGGAGTACTGGGTCCAGCTCTCGAGCCCTCAGCGCAGGAAAGACATGGAGCTGTTGGAGAGGGTCCAGAGGAGGGCCACAAAGATGATCAGAAGGCTGGAGCACCTCTCCTATGAAGACAGTCTATGAGAGAGTTGGGGTTGTTCAGCCTGGAGAAGAGAAGACTCTGGGGAGACCTTATTGCGGTCTTCCAGTACTTAAAGGGGGCTTATAAGAAAGATAGTTTTTAGCAGGGCCTGTAGTGATAGAACAAGGGGTAATGGCCTTAAACTGAGAGTAGATTTAGACTAGATATAAGGAAGACATTTTTTACAATAAGGGTGGCAAAACACTGGCCCAGGTTGCCCAGAGAGGTGGTGGATGCCCCATACCCGGAAACGTTCCAGGTCAGGTTGGACAGGTCTCTGAGCAACCTGATCTAGTTGAAGATGTCCCTGCTCATTGCAGGAGGGTTTTACTAAATGACCTTTAAAGGTCCCTTCCAACCCAAACTATTCTATGATGCTATGATTTTTAATTGGCAATAAACTACATTAACTTTCTCTAAGTCAAGTCTGTTTTGCCCATGATAGTAATGGGTAAATCTCCCTGTCTTTATCTTAACCCACAAGCTTTTCCATCTTATTTTCTTCCCCTGTCCTATTGAGAAGGTGGAGTGAAAGAGCGGCTGGGTGGGCATCTGGCAGTCACCCAAGGTCAACCTGCCACAGGTCCCTTAGTACTGTTACAGACTGGATTTCTTGGGACACTTCACCATCATGGATCCTTCTTTTCCTGTTGGTGGTAGGGATTAACCCCAAAAACAGCACGCACTGCATATTCCTCAGACACATCATATTCTTTCATACACTAGATGCTTCTATTCAGAACATATTCAGCATTTACATTGATTTACATCATTTGACAAACATTTTTTCCCATGTAGCTTTACCTATAATTATACATATGCTACACACAGCTACGTCATCAACAAACATGTTTGTTAGATTTACTGATTACTTTAAGGGGACTAAATAATGAGCATCTGAAATTTCATCCAAATCTTTAAGTAATTTCTGTAACTGGATACAGATGATCTATGGATAAATATGATTTTTCTCATCTGCACCAAAAATTTTAGAAGGTGTTTTATTTGTACCAAATCCCCATTCCAAGTGTTTATGACTTGGTTATAACCAAGAAACAAAACCAGAAAATCTCTTCTCATTTTCCCATTGTCTATTCAAAATTTATCACAGAGTAAGATGTGTCATTTTAAATAATAACTACTAGAGTTAGGACAATTAAATTTCTGCTATACCTATTTTGCTTTCTGAAGAAGTCAAACATTATAGCATATTCAAAATCACGTATGTAGATGTTACCAGATCAAAATTATATTGCTGATTAAACTGTGAAAATGATAGAATAACCTTTAATGCCCAACAGGCTACCTGTCTTCTGGTACTGATTTGGAAAACAAAATGAGATATTTCTCTGTCAAAATTCTCATCAGAATCATATATATGAACACTAGTGGGGAAAAACTTACCCAGGGTCATGAAATTCATTCCTCTGATACCATGAGTATCCCACCAGGTATGCCTTTTAGAAACTTGCCAAATTCCATCCTAAAAACAGCTAGTTGTTCTTCTAATTTCCACTTACATTTATTACTGTCCACCTTATCACCACCTATTCTCATCATAACTTTACCTTTTATAATTCTTCTTTTCTGCTTACCACCTGATATATTCATGGAAAACTACAAAATCCCCCTTTCAGCCTTAATTTTGCTAAGCTAAACAAGCCAAGCCCTTTCGCTTTCATCTTATATGTCCTAAATTTTCCTTATTATTCTAACAGCAATTCTTTGCACTTGTTCAATTTTCATTTTCTCTTTATTGAATACGAGTGACCAGAACTGCACAGTGTTTCAGGTAAGGCCTCTTCAGGAACTTCACAGTGATATTCATCCCTCTCTATTTCCTGGATCTATTTTGATTGATAGACTGAGAATTTTTTTTTCTTTCTTTTTTTTACATTAGCAATACTTTTCAAGTTAACAACTTCCTTCTCTAATTTAAGCCATCACTTATTAGGCGTAATGAAATCCAAATAGATGAGATCGGATATATCACCTTCCTGGTATCAAATCAAAGAAAGTAGTACCATTAATTTTGTGCAATCTACCTTTCAAAAACCACTATAGCATTTTAATCCCATTTTAATCCAAATCTGTAAACTGCATTTCTGTCTGTAGGCTTGAAGGCAATTGCGGACAATTTCACTGACCTGCAGTTTTTTGATGACTTTTTCCTGCTTCTCAAATACTGCTTCATATTTAACTCTGCTAATCTCTGGAACACCCCTTTGCTTTGTTGAAAATATTTGCTACTGAAGCTACAACAGTTCTGAGAATTCTGAGATGGAAATTATGTCATCAATCCCACTTGAATGTACTAACAACTTGAATTTCTAGCCTGTTTACAGGTGATGCAATTTACATGCTCTCTTTCCATTTTCCCTCTCACCTCATTGTCACTATTTTTATTGAGAAAAGATGCGGGTAGTTCTGGGGTGCTAGACGTACAGGATCCTTTATTTTCACCTATATAAGTCTTCATCTTTTTCCCCTTAATTTCTAAATTCTCTCCAAGGTGCTTATTCATCCAGCTAAATGTAAAAGTTTTTTCCTCTTAGTTGGGATACATTTTCCCAATACATTCAGCAATTTACAAGCATTCTCCATACTCAAGTTCCTGAGCTCTTCAGGATAGCTGAATGTACTATGTATTTTCTGTTTGAAATTTAAAAACCCGCTATTATTCTTCCATTGAATTTAAACTAAATTTACTAATGATCACTTAATCCATAGTTACTTTCTCTGACCTCATGTTTTATAGTCTCAGAATCATTTAGGTCAGAAGGGATCTCTTGAGATCCAGCCCCTTGAGTCCAACCCCCATGCCCAAGCAGGGCCAGCTACAGCAGGTTCCCAGGACCACAATGCCCTCTTACTCAATGAAATAAGTTAAAATAACACAATGTCTTATTGTTTCAGTGCCATTGGGAAGCAAAAACATCCTGGAATGCAAGTACTAATAAAAGATACTATAAAACTGACTTTTATTAATGTTGTTTACTCATATTAGTCATAGCTAAAAAAACTTCCAGACCCTACAGTCTCTAGTCTAACAGCTACTCTTCCAACAGCATAGTGAAAAGCATCTAAAAACCTAACAGTATGTTTGGGCCTTTGTAAAAGCACAGTCACTGCAAGTTATATGCAAAATAACTTAAACTTAATTTACTCTCAAGTTCAGCAACAGAAGAGAGCAGAGTAAGGTGCAAAAGCTGGTAAATACTCAGGCAGTCAACCTGTTAGAAGTTGTAGTCACAGGAGAAAGTCTGATACAGACATAGACATTTGATATCCAGTCTTAATAGGTATCTACCTGCTGGAGAGCCAAAATGATCAAATGGATGACTGCTTCTCAATCTAGCATCCCATTTGAAGCCATAGCTGCTTTTCAGATATTCTTTCAAAAATACACAGGCTCCATCTAGTCTTTCTTATTGTAAAGCAAGTCATACAGACAGGGTTATTTAAGACAGCATCAAAGACTTTTTTGATTTTTATACTAGCAGTCAGTTCTCTAAACCTTAATTAAAAACAAAGTTTTGATTTTTCTGTTTGAAACAGAAGATGGTTTGTATGTTCACCTACATGTGTATCTGTGCACAGAGATGCACACATGCACACACTCCTTCCCTCTCTGCAAGCCTAGCGTCATACAGAAAACAAGAGAAACTAGGAGGGAGAAAACCCCAAACTTTCTCCTGCTGCTGTGCTGGCTTTGACAGGGTTAAGTGAGCGCTCCTCATATCGTACATTTGTACTGCCGGTTCAGATAAATGGGTTTCATTTTATTGTTTACTTGTACTTGATAAGGTTCTTGGATTGATTCCGGTGGCTCACAATGCCTTCCAGGCACAGGATGTTATTCTTACTACTGCATCCAATGCCTTTCACAACACAGTGGTTTTCTCTAAGAAAGACAGGCATTGTGAAACTAAAATGTCAGCAAAATCAGTTTCTTCATTTTTGTAAAATGAAGGAAATTCTGTGAAATGAAATCAATTCTGTGCCAGCACAATAACCATAACAACCAGAAATATAAAGAGAGCTGGAAAAAAAAAAAAATTATTTTTTGCATCTTCTATCAGTGTTGGACAACATGACGGCACTATGGAATCCATGATTCACCTTGTTAACCCACAGCTAGAAAAATATCTAAACATGTTTCAAATCACAGAAGCTGCTCTTACAGAGCAAGCCAGTTTTTTTTAACTGAATCAATTAGTAGTAGCAGCAACTCAGGTTCCTATAATTGAAAAAGTATGTGTCTCTCCTCATTCATCTTCATCTCAAATACAACCAATATTAATGTCTAGTGAACTCCAAACTTGCATGACTTTGCAGTGGGAAATACAGTGAATCTGATTATTTCAACAGAAGAGTAAAATCAAGATTTTTTGCATCCCTTCCTCACCTTGTCACTGACTTGCATAGTCTCAAAACATCCGTATATCTCTGTATGCCTTCATCTTGCATACCATCTGCAATGATGGATACTAACATCTAATTACCTAACAGAAATGCCAGTAACATTCCTCACTAATAATAAATTATTTTAAGAACTTAATCTTTTAATTAATTCAAAGATGCCAGAGAACCGATTATCCACACAGTCTGGTGATTGCTTTGAACCTCCAAGACTGGGCCCATCTTTTTGGAGCACATAAAAATTCTTACTGGAATAGCAATACACAGTATTTCTGCTTATGATCTTATCAAGAAAATGCAGAGGTCATTAAAATAAAGTTTTAAGATATTTTCCTGCTTTCTGTGTGAATTTGAAGAATACTTTACCTACACAAGTTTGAAAGTAGGCTTCAGAACTAGAGAACCAGCTCTGGTTTTTATACATATACCCTGGCCAAAATCTACTAGGACTATTTTAAACTTCTCCTGACATTTTCTTGAATCTCATCCAGGTCTCTCCTCCATGTTAGCCTGCTGTAAATTGGAGCTGGCTGCACAAAAGAACTCCCATTTTGCAATAGCAATTGCATTACAACACCTGCCTCGCGCATCCTGCCTTCCTAGGGAATCCTGCCCCATGGAAAGCACCCGAGACCTAACTGCAGAGTGGTCAACACTGACAGCAATACCTGTGAGCAGCAGCCCCCTCGTCCGCCACAGCTACCTTCACCAGAGCTTACCAGTCTTGTAGTATAGGGAACAGAGCAAATCACGTGTTACCTCCTCAGCTTCCACAACTCAGTAGCATGTATGCTCGTATAATGTTAAGGAGATGGTCATTAAAGTCAATATTCTCATGTGTGAGTTATGACTTCCAGTCACTGCTAGAGGAACACTAGGGTAATCATAGCAAGTATGACAGGGATCTCAAATCAGAACCTTTACTAAACTAAGAGTAGTATTTACTAGGACTAAACACACTGCCCACAGACCTCATAACCTGGTGAGCAAGAAATGCCGAGAAGGCATTTGCAATTCTGCCTTTCTTCAGAAGTTACATCCTCCCTACCCCAAGGTCCATGGAGGCAACTAGCCTTGGTGAGGATTCACACTGCTGCATCCTCTATATGTTTATAGAATGGACAGTAGTAAATGGTGCTCCTCAAATCAAATTGATAATAGTTTTTCTAGGCAAACTCTAATAGCACCATATGGAAAAAATGAAAGCCCTCCTCAGAGGACTGCTTTCACTAGGCCTCAAATCCTGGAACTAGGAGATAGCAATTCAAAACCCAACAGAGCAGGGTATCAATTCCTGGTCTCTCACACTGCATGATCACTTAATTGGTATGATAAAAAGGTGAAGGATGTTTGGGTCAAGGGATTTATGTTAAGTGTGCTAGTTTAGAAACACTTAAAAAAAAAAAAACCACAACAAAAAAAACCACTCTGGCTTACTGTAGAGCAGTATGTTCAGCACCATCTTCCTACGTTCAGAGCCAGTTCTCTTATACTCGTGAGGAATTTCACACCTGTGCCTGAGCTTTCCTTTCAAATTAGCTGCTCATCAACTCTATTACTAAACAAACATGAAGCAGCTGTAGTGCTCAGACTATGATTAAAATTAAACCCTTCAAATCCAGCCTAGCTTAGAGAACCTCTGTACAGTTGTTCTCAATTGATTAACTCCAACTGGCTCACTACTAAAACTAATCTATTAATTTAACAGTCTGAAAAAAGCTTCAAATAAAGAATTTCACTTAAAGGGGATCCAAATGATATTTCAAGTAAAACAAAAAGATGATGCCACTAAAATGCCTTAAGAAAAATAAATAATTTACAGTTTTAAATTGCCTTTTTTTTTTTTTTTGCCTTAGAGCAGTTAAACTGTGGATTATTTTATTGATTCAACATTCATTGTTTTGCTTTGCACAGCACTGGAAAAACAGAATAATGTCCTTATTGGTCTTCTAAGGGAGGTAACAGAAGATGCTAGGAACTACAAAGCAATCAGCCCACTATCAGCTGCATGCACCACCTGTGGCAAAATACTAAGTGCTTACCAGAAAGTTGGGCTCCAACTAGGCTGCAGAATAGGTTTTCGATCCGAGCTTTCCAGAATACGTACCCCCTCTGTGCAGTCAATGAAATAAAGGAAAAGACAAATAGGGTTGATCCACAGGTCTGCATTATCCTGTTTAATCATGATGTGATTCATAAAATTATACAGCTAGAAAGCCAGCTACACAGTAGGTGAATGAATCTTCTGCAGGAACTTTCAAAACGTTTCAGGAAACCCTTCTTTGCATTTACAACTTCTCCTTAAGAGAAAATACAAATCTACATGAGGACTGCAACTCATAAATATGAGGAATACTAACGCAATCACATACTGTCCTTTTCCTTGTGTCTATTTTAGGTTGAAAGGTTTTGCCTCAAGATCCGCATCATTTTTACTGGTATGACTAAAGGGCTGAATCC
The DNA here is from genome assembly GCA_013397275.1 of Burhinus bistriatus. Taxonomy (NCBI): domain Eukaryota; kingdom Metazoa; phylum Chordata; class Aves; order Charadriiformes; family Burhinidae; genus Burhinus; species Burhinus bistriatus. Next base: position 284,334 of record VYXH01004193.1, read on the forward strand.
TCTCCATGTAATGTTCTAGTTAAATTACCGATATTTCACTGCAACCTAAACAGCTCCATAAACGTACCTTCATTACTATTCTCACGACTCTGTTCTCCACCTGCTCACTGACTTCAGCATTTAAAGTCTGCCAATATCTTCCCCACAAGATGGAGCTGGGTGTGGATTCACTTTGATGGTGTTTCCATCCCCACCTATCCATCACATCCTATGGCACATGCAAAGTACACAACTTCTCAAAAAGAAACTCACAATACCATTTAACAGCTATGAGACAATAGCCTGAGGCATTGCGTGATCCCAGCACTAAGGATCTGTCTCTGAGCCAGATGGACACATCATAGTCTCCAAAAACTGTCACACAATTGAGGAAATTGCCTGATTCAGTTCTCAGGATTGTAACAGATTTAAAAGCCATGCCAAATTAACGTTAAAAAAAAATAAATAAATAGAGAGAAGCCTGTAGCTCTTTTATGGGAGATGGAAGAAATAAAAGGCAAAACTTCTGTGGGCCGAGTATGCTTCAGGGATGAATTAAGGCACCGTACAGCATGCAGCCTGTGTAGGCTATCTTACTACCCTTCAGGGGAAGGAAGAAACAGGAGACCCCAAGGATCTGACCTTTCAGACATCACCCGACAGGATGGTTACATTGCATTTCTCATGCCAAGAGCAGACCCCAACCCCTGCAGTAGCCAAAACCATGTCACCACTCCAGCCAGCATTATTCCCCAGCCTCTCTGCAGGGAGAAGCTTTGTTGAGGCATAAGACAGTACTATGCATCCATACAAAATAAGCATGCTATCAACAACATCAAAGGAGGCATTTGAAAAAAAAACAGCTGCCTCCTACTGCTCTTCCTCTTTCCACTAGCAAGGGACTCACAGGTAACCTTTAGGAAACCACACCACCTCCAGATGACTTTCCTCTAAATCACACTCCTACACTGACATGCCCCTCTGTGAAGGTATCACTGGTACCAAGGCTTGAACTTAATTTATCCTGAAGATCACCAGCTTCAGAGGAGAGCAGAGTAAGGTGCAAAAGCTGGTAAACACTCAAGCTGTCAACCTGTTAGAAGTTGTAGTCACAGCAGTAAATCTGATACAGACAAACCCGGATCAACACAGACAATCTAGATTTGATATCCACTCTTAATATGCATCTACCTGCTGGAGAGCCAAACTGATCAAATGGATGACTTTTTCCTCAATCTGGCATCATATTTGAAGCCATAGCTGCTTTTAAGGTGTTCTTTCAAAAATACACACCACTGGCACCAAGTCTGGGGAGTCTTGTCATATGCCTCCCCATGCAGGAGAGGAAACAAGAGGTAGCACCTGCAAATATTCTTAGTGTCTCTTATCAGCACCCACACCCCAAAAAGCAGAGGGAGAAAAGACCTGGCACCTTCACGTCAGAGGGCTGAGACAGTTGCTATGTAAAGCAAGGAAGGGCGTTCCACATGGTATCCAAGAGCCTGACAGCTCTCTTTTCATTTTTCCCTTTTTAGAGTTGTCAGTGGCATTTGGGGGACAAATGCTCTATTTGCACGCGTGGGTACGGGTAAGCTGGGTCTTACACTGCTACAAACCCTTCATTTTTAATAACTGTATCGCCTTGGACTCACGTTGGTTCCACAGGGTGCCTTTGTTTCTCATTGCCTTTAACAGTCAGGTCACAATGTGGTCAGTGTTTATGTTTGTTGTCTTCCTGCGAGTAATCTGTCTCAGGCCATAACCCAAGCATGACATAGGAGTACAGTAAGTCTGAACTGACGCTGAAGCTTTCCAGACTGCTGCAGTAAACTACCGTGAATAGTGTTTCAAACAATATTTGAAAATATTATGTGGTTGGGAACCTTAACTATTATACACTGCTACCAAGAAGGGCTGTGCTTTACACACTCCGTCAGCCCCTGAGAAGAAGCCTGACCTACGCATAAACATCCTCTCTTCTTTTTAATGTCCCAGCACAGCAGAGGAGCACTGAAGGACTATTAAGAGTGGCCTGGCTTGCAGGGCTCACTTCTTGCCTCACATCATAAGACTACCAAAATTATTTTTACACTAAAAAAATTGCTGTACTTAAACAACATGAGCCTGTTGCCTGAATTTCATGCCATTTGGGGAAACAAAAAAAAAAAAAAAAGAAACCTTGGTCTCTTCTTTTTTTCACTCTAACTTCAGCCAGCTGCACTTGCCATCCTCTCGTGTCCTGTCCCTGGGTGAGGGGCCCTCTGCACTTGCTGGGACAGACTGTTTGCCTTGCCCAGAACAGAGGGGCATCTCTCTGTCTCAAGAGGAAAATGATGTGCATGGCTAAGGTGTGCATAGCCTACATATCTGACCATAGATCCATAGATTGCCCAGTGCTACTGCTGAGGCCCTAGGCAGATGGTATTTCTTTTAACTAGACTGCTTGGGGCTTTCCACTGGATACCAGAGAAAAATGCATGTCCCATCCATGGATCTAGCAGAGAGAGATATTTTGTACCTCCTAGATATGGCAGTTCTGGACACCTCAGGCAGTGATGAAACCTGAGCGAGATCTCGGTCATCTGCAACAAAGACAGTGGCAACAATGGACCTTACCAATGCTGAATTATTCCCCTGGAGCCCAACTTAACTAGATCCGAGAATGATTCCTACCCACCACAGGACTAAACGCCTGAAGCAGGTCTGGGAGAATTTCAGGTCTAGTGCTCTGGACCAGCTACAGCAGATCCTCACAGGCACCCTAGGGACTCCACCCCCCAAACAGGCAAAAGAACAACATGGATATGGCTCACTGCTCCATTAAGAAGTTAATTGTATAAATTACACCCCATCCATTGCACATGCCAGAAATTCTGCCTGGATTATTCCCTAGGACTCCGTTCCAGCCAGCCAGTACTCTGGGATGCACTGAAACATCTTAGCCAGTCTCACAGACTTTACCTTTTAAGATCTAAACCAGATCATGCCTTGTCACAACATAGTTTCTAGAAGCTGTGACAGCAAAAAGACTATTTTTATCTTTGGCAAATTAGATTTGGGATTTTCAGGAGCAGGAGAGACCCCTTCAGCAAAATAAAGCTTAATTGGGAAAAAATAGTTCATGCTGCACCTAGACTGTAAGAAAAGCACTGACATACACTGAGGGTATGTTGTGGGGAAAACAGCCTGAAAGCAGGTGATGCATACTGAAATGTTCCCTCTCCTTTTCTCTCAGGATCAGAATATGGGAAGATCAGCAGTTTCAACTCCCACTCACTTGCCTGCTGTGACAGGACACAAGCTAACAGATGTTGCCAACTCAAAGCACTCAACAATCATTAGTCAGGCTAAAAAATTCACAACAATGGCTTTAAAAGCAGCATTTTAAAAAACAATAGGTGTGGTCTTTTGTTCTGCCTTTCAAAGTTTTAAACCCTTACAATCAGGTTTTATGTCTCTTCTTCATAACCATGAGGGACAGGAATTCCGGATTGCATTGTATTTTTTTCAGCGGAAGCTAAAAATCTGACATCATTCATTCATTCAAGTTACTGAAGCTTTAAAAAAAGAGTCAAGCTGCATTAGGATGGTGAATGCTGCCATCTCTGGCTGCCATATTTCAAAACAGTTTCCATATACCGTGGTATGGGTTAGAAACTTTATTTCCTAACGTCAAGAAGGAGGAGATGATTGTAAACTGAGAACCTGGTTTGTTCTGCTTGTGCTACTTTTAGAAAACATAACACGAAAAGCTGAGCAAACCAGACTTACTAGATATGTGATAGGCAAAATTAAAAAAAAAGTACAATGAGATACTGATGATAGTCCTGATCAAGGCAAAGATCATGACGCCCTACATTTGCATTTCACCTCTTTAACTGCCTCAAAATCTAATAAATATTGTCATCATTTGGAGGCTCTCTGGATGAAAAAACAAGTAGGACAGTCAGAGGCAGGCCCTCACAAGGGAGCAGGAGTTAACTGTATTTATTTCTCTTTTGTATTTGGCCCAAGAAGGGGAAAAAAACCCCACATTTTACACATTTTCAAGGAAGTGAGTGGACAGGGATAATGCACAGTTCAAAATTCCTTCCAGAGCAAAAAGCTTTTCCTCTTTGCCTAGACTATACCTATTCTATATGCAATAGTCTACAGGTCTCCCTTCCACCTCCACAATTGCTAAGTCCATACAAAAGCATTTTTTACAGACATTCACTGCCACTGAATTAGGAAAAATTGCCTTTTTGTGGAAGAGCATCTGCATTCAGGACAAATTACACAGAATCAGGAGCTATGGAGGATAAGAGAGGAAAATCACTTAGAACAGCTCTTCAAATTCAAATGGGCAATGAAAACAATCATAGCGGGTAAATGCTCCCGTCCTGTTAGAAAAAAAAAAAATACAGAAAGAAATTATATGGCAATCCTGGGTGAGAGGAAACATAATTTACAAAGAAAAAGTGTACAGTTTTATGGCCAGGAGGACAGCAGCACTGAAAATGAACACCCTGCCACGGATTCATTTTCCTTTTAAGTCCTGCCAATTCATATCTCATTGAAATTATAAAGGACACCCATGTAGTCTCAGAGGACATGCAGTAATAAAAATATATAGCCCAAAGAGAAGTCACATACTCTTGCAGGGTGGTGGGGGAGCTTACCCTCGGTAAGCCACTTCTCAAAAGGAATGCTGTGAAGGTGAGTACAACCTTCCTAGACCATGCGAAACCAACTGTTTATTTCTTACTAAGTCACAGAAGAAATACAAAAAGGAATAAACCGTTTCTGAAACATTCAATTAAAAAAAAGCACTAGTTAGAAACAGTATTTAAACTTGATTATAGGCTAACAAAGAACAACCGCAACAGTGCTACATATACATGAAACGGCAAATCTTTCCCATGGATCCTGTGGCTTTCCTAATGAGATAAACAAACTCAACCACATGTAACAGGGGAAACAAGGCTCACTGGAGACAAGAAAAAAGTGTGCCTCAGAGAGGGAGAAGTCTGCATATGAACACATGGCACAAAGCAGGCAACTTGCCACAAAAATCCTGTCGTTTTTAATTTACAGTTGAGTCTGCATTTGCCATACAGTACCAGCGAATAAGGGAAGGGGTTTTCAACTACATTTCCATCAAACATGCTAGCTATTTGTCAGGAAACGTCAAAAACCATCAAATACACTCAACTTACAGAGTCAAATTTCCATCCCATAAAAACTGAAATTACAGTGTATAGCAATAGGTTGCTTCTTAAGCACCGGAAGTAATGCGGTTTGATTTTTCACTCATTAGTGTCCTATGATTTACTAGGAGTTTTTCCTCACAGACTCCTTTCTGCATGAAGGTTCTCTCCTATCTCAAGTAAGATGGGAGTTCATATTACAATCCTTCCCTCCATCAGGGAAGTTACAGGTCTTTTCCTACTTAACTGACAACAGTTTCAGAACTCAGCAGAGTTCAATTATTGTTGTGACCTGCACCTGTCTGTTAAATTGGAAGAAGACTGGCCAGTTTAAAAAATATTGATAAAGAAACATATACTAATAGGCAGAGACAAACATGTTCATACACATACAAAAAAGTTCCTTAGTACATCAGGATAAAAATCAGAGCAATTAGTGGAAAAGAATAACATAATTTGAAGAAATACACATGATAAGGCATTTGGGATGATAAGCAGAAACCAGAAGGCCTGAGCCCAAGTAAACACCATACAGAACTGGCATCTGTGTGAGACCACTGTATGTTCACAGTTGCCTTTTCATTTCTCTTGCATTCCCTCAGTGTCCAACAGAAAGGGATTTGGGCAAGTGCTTTGTTCCCCATTGCCAAACTGTAGAGCAGGTTCTCAATATCTGGAGAAGCAGATATTGAGAAGGTCTGGCCAGCTACAAAAACTTAGCCACAATAACTTTACAGAGCAATAGCGGAATAAAGTGAGGGAGTGATCAGGCAAGGCAGAAGTCACAGCCAACACAGTGTCTCTGAACTAGGGATGCTGAGGACTGAGGGGTCTGAGCTGGGGCTCCATCCTGCCCCCAACAGGCTGAGAAACCCTTCCTATTTTCCAAATACTCTAATTACTGTCCCATAAGCTGAGTAATGGAAATGCCATTTTGAGAATATTTACTTACCTGTGCTAAAAATCTGACACTAACATTTTAGGTTTTAAAAAAGGTAATTTCAGGTCACATTTAAAATTTAGAAGTTAGAATAAAAGCGTTTTCAGCATGCAGTATTAAAAATGCCAAGAATCAAATTAGCTTTTTATTTACATCTGTCATGTCACTGTGGTATGCACCATCATGTCCTGGGGATGCTTCAACATCAACACAACCGCTGCTGAACATTATGAGAAACCACCGCAACATTCCAGTCTATGTACTTTGTCCCACTGGGGAAAAATTAAAATATAGTTGCTCGGGTTCTAACTCACATCAGATTTCACTCCTTCTATAAATGCGTAAACAAAACTGTATCAATCTTGGCTGTTACATCAGTCAGCAGCTTAGATATTTCACAAGGGCCCCATACTTATAAATGAAAGCAAAAAAAAAAGCATATAAACTATCTGTCAACTCTGCTATCAAGAGAGCTAATTCAAGTTTCTCTGGTTTGGGGAGGTATTTTTATACTTCCTAACATAAATAAACAAGACAGAAGAAAACTCCAGTGCTCAAGTTTTGGTCCAGGCTCTTATGACACCAGGCTATATTCATGGGTACTCCGCCTCAGCTCTCCACTTTCATCAATGCTGAGTGTCTATTGGAAACCTTGTTTCTAATGATGCTCTTCCAACTTGAATGATGAAAGTGCACATTTTGCAAATGACACCTCAGCCAATCTGCCCCATCTGCATGAGAGACGGCAAATGATTTCACTCTTTAGGCATTCAAAATAAAATGCACATGCGGCAAATTCCAAGCTGGCAGGAAAATCCAGTCATTAAAAAAGTGATTTGTTTTCTACATTTGCAAACACAAAGGCTCCATTTATTTCCATTGCCATAAAGAAAATGAACTGTTATATTTTTTTAAACAATCATAGCCAGCACATTTTGCAAATGTTTTAATTTCAAAAATACTAACTAGCAAATTAGAGTTTAAATAGCTTTTCTGAAGAGGTACCATTTTAGATACAGTTTTCTGATTGATGGCATGGCTTTGCCCTGCGGGAAAAGGTTTTACTGTCTTCTGTATATACTGTAGGGATGCCTGTTTGTTGCTGGAGTCACTAAATTAAAGAAAAAAACTAAACTATGTGAATTTTAGATAAAATCATATTCATTAACAAGAAGATATATTATGGAAGCCTGAAAAAAGTCTGTATTTCTTTTGAAATTAGAAATTTATGGTCTCTGTCCTTCTGTCTTTCCCTCTTTCTCTTCATAATGGGGAAAACAGAATAGCAAATAAAGAAAATATCAAACATAATTGGTATAGCCACATTCTAAGAAAGCTTATAAACACGCTTAACTTTACACAGAATGAGTTGCTTAATTGAACTCACTGGGACTATTTTCAGTGCAAAAATGTAAGTATGTGTGTAATTCTTTTCAGGATCACGATGTGTACGGGTGATCTGTAATGAAAATAAAACTACTCATTTTTTTCAAATTTCTAAATCTGCATTTATTTCTGTGGCTACAGCAACACCTGGTGGACAAGGAGCAAAATATAAAGACACTTCTATGAAATAATATAAATATATGTATTTTAAAATAGAAACTGGTTTTACTTGCATTTTTTTTAAGTTAACAAGAAAAAACAACAATTTAACTTGGCTAATTCTTAATAACTTTGAAGTTATTACTTCTCTTAGAAAATGCTTTATATTCATAACCAAAAGTGGTCAAGGCATCTTTGTTTCATAACATACTAAAATATTACCTTTTTCTCTCCCATCCTCCTTCTCAGGCAAGTGCTTCTATACTTTGGAGTGCTGGTAATGGTGTGTCAATGTACACTGGCCCACTTTGACAAGAGTACATAAATACGCCACAAATGCTAAGGTTGCACAGTTAAGCAGACAAAAAATAAGATCTATCACAAATAAATTACTGAAGTTAGAGTTAAGAAAACAATAAAGATCCCCTGTAGATTTGCATTGCATAGAATCAAAGCCTAAAAAGACATCAAAATAAAACCCCAAAATAACCAAAAAAAACACTGGAGGACAACTTAGCATGAAAGAGTGAAGCTGAGTGATCAGCATGCTGACAGACATTCTTTTTGCTTCACTCATTTCCTCTGTGCTTGCTTCTAATTCCTACGTAATTGCTCTCTCATTTTTCATATTGCCTTTACTAAAATCTCTGCCTTATAGGCGCATCTATTTAAAACCAGCAGAAAAGTATTTAACAATGAAATGAGAGTCAAATATAATTATATTTGCTAAAATTGCTTGATGCTGAGGTTAGCTTGAATTAATTTCCAACGGGCTGGAGACATGAGACTGTAGAACAAAATATGAACATGTTGACTTAAATGTTTTAATAGGCAACAAGCCCTTATATCTACCACCAAAAACAAGGAAGCAAAGTAAGGAACAACCATTCTATTATTGGTTGTAAAATTCTAAGACAGTATCAAAAGGTTTTTAGAAGAAATTTGGCGCAAAAATCTCTAGAAATGTGAATACAGAAAACAGAATTTACTTGAGGGTGAGGTTGAAATCAAGGGAGGGATTGCTAGTAGTCTGGCTAGGTATCTCGATCTTGTATTTGGAAACCTGGATTTTCTCTGGTCCTTCACACACAGTAAGATGTGCAGGACCTTCACAGCCTGACTGGATACAAGACTTTGCTAATGCCATACTTCCCTGCTTGCAGCTCCATGCAGAGATCAGAAGTGGTCAGCAAGCTGTCCATCACTGCCTGCAGCTTTCTGTACTGCCTATTTTTTCAGATTTTATTGGAAGAACTAATTACAAGATGCAAGTTCCTGGGATTGGTAAGTCAATAAATCAATAAAGTCACACACTGTCTACTACAGCAACACACTGCTTCAAGTTATCCACTTCCCAAACGCTGATCAAGGAGATGACTGTCTGTCACTGACAAACTGCAGCAGATGAAGATACCGGCAGGAAAGTAGCATGCCAGAGACACAAAAAAAGTTCTGAATTTACACGCACCAGCAGCTTGATTCAATTACTGCTTTTGCTGACAAGCCCATGCCTCCTCCCAACTGCCTTCTCCCCAAAGCTCCAAAATGAGGAACTTGCCAAAAACTCCTGAAAGTCCATTACTATTGTTTTCATTTTACATGGCAGGGGTAACCACTCCAGCTTCACAGATAAAAATACGGGGTTAGTCATGATAGGCATGTAGATACACATTGAAAGCATTCTGGTGAGAAGTGGCAGGGTCCTGGATCCAATCAAAGTATCTGTGGAAGACACCTGCAGTCCAGGGTCATCCACTGGGACATTACACATGCAGAGATTTATCACCCGGCCATGATTTCAGTGATTTTAAAGGCTTTGACGTAACCATGTATAAGACTCTCATTTCTTACCTGTAGAAGATACCTTTGAGATGCTGAGAGCTTGCAAGCATAGATAGGTAATGAAATCAGAAAGCAAAAGGAAGCAATCCAATGCAAACATCACTGTATGTGTTCATCTAAGACAGGATTTTATAGGGATGGTATCTTTCATTTGACCAGCTAATATAATCAGCAGACAACCTTTTGGGCACAAACCCCCTTTCATTAGTGTGATATAGAAACAACAGAATGGAAGACTAAATGCAAATTACTGCTGTAATGGGGAGTCTACTGTGCCAGTAAGGCTGTTCCCCAGAGAAGGAGTGGTGCCTGTTGAGAGGTGGCAAGTTAACTGTGAGAGAAAGGTGGCTATACCCCCAGGGGAAAGCCTGAGGGAGATTTTACTCAGTGGAATACCAAGCGGCTCATAGGATGGGAAAAAAATGTGGTAAACCTCATTTTGCCCCTAGTTTGGTGCACTTGGTTGACTTACGAGCTTCATTTCCCCAACCTGCCTTCACAGGCTTCCCTCCAAGCTGTTGCTCCTGCGTCTGTCAGGCCTGGTGCCCGGCCCTCAGGTAACGCCGCCGTCACCGCCGCCACAGCCACACAGGCCAGGCCTGCTGCCCGTGGCAGAGGGCACAGCTCCGAGGGCTCTGCTCCCTCTCCATTATCTAATTTGAAACGCACACGTCAACAGGTTGGTACCACATGCCGGAGAGGACGCCGTAGCCTCGTCACTCCTGCGCGCGCAGGGCCTGCAGTCCTGCACAGCGCTAGAGCAACCGGTGGAGCCAAGCCAGAGTTAGAAGGGGAAGGTGCAGGGGAACACGCTCTTAAGCGTGATTTTAAACTTGTATTATTTTTCCCCTCAAATTCCGCGCGCAGCGCCCGCACGGCGCGGCGAAGAATGGCGGGGGGGGGGGGCGGGGGGGCCGGC
>VYXH01004193.1:294811-307701 GCA_013397275.1 Burhinus bistriatus
GCCCACAGCGCATGCGCGCGGCAAGTTGCGGCAGGAGGGCGGGGGGGAAGCTTGTCCCTCCGCGGCTTCCGTTCCCCCCCGCCGGCGGAGCCTAGCTGGGTGTGTCCTTCCGCGGTCGCCGTAGCCCGACATGGCGGAGTATTCCTGCGTTAAATCCACCAAGCTCGTCCTCAAAGGGGCGAAAGAGAAAAGGTGGGGAGCGGGGTGCTCGCACCGGTGTTTCGGGCCGGGCCTTCCCAGCTGGGCTGCAGCGGCCCGCTCCTGAGGGGCTGGGGGGCGAGGCCGTGTGAGTGGGCTGGCTGTGGAAGGGCCGGGCCGGAGGCGCGTTCTTATTTCTTTGCATCTCCCTTCGCAGCAAGAAGAAACACAAGGAGAAGAAAAGGAAAAGGGAAGAGGATGCGGCAGAGCAACTTGATATTGTTGGTGAGCTGCTTTCCGGGAGTTACGTGAGGGTGTGGAAACTGGAGGGGGTAGCAGAAGCTGAAGAGATTGCTACAGGACTTTGTAAGCCAAGTGTAGTTCCCTGTAGAGGTTTATAGCGGTTTCTCACAACATGTTATTTGTATGTTGAGATCTTCCTAGACTCCAAATGGAACTTCTGACACCAATGGAGTAGATTTTCCACTTATCTTTTTAGCTAAAGCATGTTCTTATATAATCTCAAGCTACTTATCAGCTTGGATCTGTTTTGTTTTTTTTTTTTTTTTCCTATTTTTTTTTCCCCAGTGCTATTTGTTTCAGGAGGAGAGACTTTATAGCACTGTCCTGCAGTTATTTAATGAGTCTATTTCTGTGTAAATAACTTGCTTCTTCTGTTACTGTCACTTTGAAAATCAGTGGTTGGATCACCTGTGCTTTCTGTTCTTCCTCTGCCGCTAGTTACTTTCTGACTGGGTTCTTTAGTTCATACAAACCTGTGATCCTTTCAAAAGGAAAAGAGTCTTGGTTAGTTTGTTTATTTGTTTTTAATTTGGCATACTTGATTTACTGCTGTGATGTGTTCACATTATAAATTTGCTGCTGTTAATTGAAACTGAAGGCACAAACATTAACCAGTAACAAAATATAACTTTTGTCTTTTCCTTTTGCATAAAATAGAAGAATCAAAGCATGTGTGGTTGTGAGCAGTAACTTGACAGACTGTTGCCTGTCAGCGCTGTCATGTACTCGATTGATCACAGTTCACTTCACAAACAAAAACAGCTGAAAAAGAACCACAGAGTCATGAGAGATGCAGATGTATGCTGTAGCACCACGCACGTTACTGGATAAACGTCATTTTCTATTATGTGCATATAGGCATAAGCTAAAGCAGTGCAAGGGGAAGTGATCCTTGTTCCTGTATTAAAACAAATGATGATATATGAGAAAATGGGCTGTTATGTCTTATACTAGAGGAATGTTACTGGTGTTTTACATTCTTTAGTTAAGCCAGATTTAAAAAAAGTGGGAGAGATTTGGAAAATTCCGATGTTGATCTGTGAACCCTGACTGTATAGGACAAGACAGTTAGTTCTAGATGTTGTATAAAGATAGGGGAAGGTTATTTCTGCTCAAGGCAGATTGACTTGCCAAATTTACCATGTGGAAAAAGACATCATATGTAGATTAATTAAAAATAGTTATTGTCTTAATCAGGTAGAAAATATTTGTAAGACAGTATACCAGCAGAAAATTTTACTGTTTAAAAAACGTAAACATCATAATTCTAATTCATGCACATGGATAGGACTACCTTTAACTTTGGTAGAATTCTGTGGGGCTCAAACACAAGTAGGCTTGAACAACTGAACTCTAGGATTACAGGTCACGTGAAGTAATTTAACAGCAAGATGAGATAGGTTTTTTTTGTTTCTGTTGTGTTGGAGAATCTAATAATGGGGTATGACCCCATCACTGCAGGAGGCTGGTCCAGAGGGGGAAAAAAAACCAAACCTTCTTTGCAAGGTTTATCTTTGGTGGATCAGCTGAATGGACCAACTTGCTCTATAGACCAACACAACGAAGGGATGAAGCGCAGGAGCCTGTAACTAGGGATGGCAGGGTGGGTAGAACAGCAGGACTTTCTGATTCAGCAGCAGCACCATTAAATTGGCTCTGTGCTATAAAATAATGCACCAGGATCTTGAGATAGCAATTGTATCTTTAGAATTTCAAGTCTTGGAGAAGACACAGAAATATCATTTCTTGAACTGCTGTAATCAGAAGTTGTAATTACTCTATTAACTGTCATGGGTTTGTATTTTAGGAAACTGGTGGGCTGTCAGTAATTTCGGTGAAATTACAGGAACTATTGCTATAGAAATGGATAAAGGAGCTTACATCCATGCCCTCGACAACGGCTTGTTTACACTTGGAGCACCACATAAAGGTTTGTTTCAGGAAATTTGGAAATAAGCAGTTTCAGTAATGAAAGGCATAAAAGTAGCATCACTTAAAGGCAAGCAGTTTTACAGCTAAAAGGAGTTTATTACAAATAATGCAATAATCCTACCCATAGTGTGCAGATGACTTAAACCTAATGATTACCAATCAGTTTCACTTACCTAGTTTCTTGCTGTTTTATGTGTACAATAAATTGAATTGTATTGGAGATGATCACCTGTTAAAGGCCATACCATTTACTGGATAAAAAGCGGTATAACTTTTATTAAATCCTGTAAAATCTTTACAGTTTCAGTTGAAGAGCGAAACTCAAGTCAGATGAGTTTCAAGGCTTATTGCTGCATCCTCATCTTAATATGCTTGTGTTGTTGCTGCAGAAGTGGGCTGCTAACATAGTGGGATAATTAGCTTGTCTTTACTTTGTATTTGAGAGTCATCAGTCAGACAAGGACTGCTCCAGAACCCTGACGGTGTGTTTCACCTCCAGGGTGAGATCAAAGCAATCAGTGGCAATATTATCTCCTCGTTTTGGGTGTGGGGGATGGAGACGCTAGTAGCTTTTAGGATACTGTGTTGTGTTACCATAGCTGAACTGTAATACTTTTTTTTTTTTTTAATGCAAAAAATAAAATTATAAGGAGATTAAGGTTTTCAAAGCCACCTGGAGAATTACAAAACATTCACAGCTGTAAATTTCTTTACACAAGGATTGTCTTTATTTTGTGTCTTGTTTTAAGCACTCTTAAATATATGAACATAAATGAGCACCTGCATTGCTTTTTTAAAAGTGAATATTCAAAAAAGGAATTTTTAAAGAAATAAAGTATTGCAGCTTTCCGTAATACTAAGCAATGCCCAGTGTTTAATTCTTTTTGAAACTGCAGTATTAACAGGCTAAAATATTGTATGTTTAATATTTCATACCTAATGAATGGAAAATTATTCCTCAGATGATGAAGGCCCTAGTCCTCCTGAACAGTTTACAGCAGTGAAGTTGTCTGATACAAGGTAATCGCTGTAACAATGTTACAAGTTTTGATGCTCATTATCTTTGTTTCTGGTGTGAATTCATGTTTTAATATTGTCTTGAAATATGTTGTCTACTAATAATGTGTTTGTGACATGTTGGATATTGTGAATTGCTTGAATTAAAAACATTCTTTATTGTTTTCCTGCATTTTCTTTGAGGATTGCTCTGAAGTCTGGTTATGGCAAATACCTTGGTATAAATTCAGATGGACTTGTTGTTGGACGTTCAGATGCAATAGGATCAAGAGAGCAATGGGAACCTGTCTTCCAAGATGTAAGCGGTTTGGAATGGTTCGCTTGATGTTTCTAGCATTTGACTGTATTTTGAGTTAATCTATATTGATGTTCTTTGTGAAGTAAATGCCTTTTGCAGTCTCTACCGTATCGTAACTTTTAATCTGTTTTCCCAACTGCAGTGCATTTACTGTAACTGGAAGTTCTTAAAATACTTCACATTACTGCATTTTCTGAGCTATAAGCATCTTAAGAATGAAGGAACCAGCAAGGCTGCTGACTAGCTATTGAAGTATCCATATATAAAAGAATAAAATGCATTTACAGAGTTTTTTGGTGTATTGTAGAGGATAAATGTTATGAATCAAGGATTATATACAAAACTCTTATAGTAACAGTATGTGATACTATTTCTGCAGAAGAAAATGGCATTACTAGCAGCAAATAGCCGTTTTATTAGATGTAATGAAGAAGGAGACATAGAAGCCAAAAGCAAAACTGCAGGGGAAGAAGAAATGATAAAGGTAATGTATAACTTCTACAATTAATACAGGATTGGCACAGATACTCAAACAACCAGGTGTCTGTGTGCTACAATTTACAGTTATAATAGCTTTCTATAAGCTGTCAAGTGATTTGGCCACAAGAATGGCAAATGATCTCCAGGGCTGCATAAATTGAGATACTTCCAGTAGAGATAAGAAGGTATTTTGCCATTACAGAAGGACAAGACAGTCTATGTGTATTCCAGATAGTTCTGAAGAGCTTGGTATGGAAGAGATTAATTCTAACTGAAGGAGCAACAGATAAGGGTTTACCAGAATTATGCAGAAGGGGAGATCTTTTATGTAAGAGGATGTAAAAAGACTGTCTTGACTTCATCTGGATGTGGAAAATATGTGTGCTTCCAAATAGAGACAGGTGTCTATGAGTCAGAGCAATAATGTTTTTTAAGTCAATCTCTGAAAAAGGCATTTTATCCCTGCTAAAACTAAGAACTGTAATGATGTTTCTTTGAGATGAAGGCAATTATGTCTTACAGTAGTATCAAGGATTACATTTAATATTTCCCATACTTCAGGCAGCTCTTGCTTTTATTGCAGTTGTCTCCAGTTGTGAATTAACCAATATGAAAACTGTGAACTTAGAAAGTCACGGTGACTCTTATTCTGTTATGAAGGATATATTGTTGTCTTTAACCTGTAACTTCTGGCCTTTTTTGTTTTTTGTTTTTTGGTTTTTTTTAAAAATATTTTCTGGTTTGTTTTTTTTTTTCCCCCTACAGGGGGCTAGATTCGTACTTGTGCTGAAAGAGAAACTAAGAAGAAAGATGATGTTCCACAAGAAGACAAAGGAAATGTTAAACAGTGTGAAATCAATTATGTGTACGTAGTTTAGAGCTGTTAACAGGCTCAAGTATCTTTTTCACTTCTCTTCAGGGCTGTCTTTGGTGAGAGGGACAAACTCCCACACAGCCTTTCACTCGCTTTCCCCTCAGTGGGACAAGGGAGAAAATAGGCTGAGAAAGCTTATGGGTCGAGATAAAGACAGGGAGATTGCATACAAGTTCAACTTGTGAAAAAATAATTAAATTTATTGCCTATTAAAGTATATTTGGTTAGTGAGAAACAAAGGCAAAAATTAAAATCACCACCTTTCCTTCCCCCATCTCCCAAGCGCAGCTTCACTCTGGACTCCTGCTCCCCCAAGCAGGAAGGGGGGGGTTGGGTCAATACATAGTGTTTTTTCTCTGCCATTTGTTTCCTCTCCCACTTTTCCCCTGCTCTGGCATGGTCCCCTCCATGGGCTAGAGGGAAATACCTCCTCCAGTGCCTGAAGGGCCTCCTTCCTTCTTCTCTGTCCTTGACGTTCACACTGCCATTTTGCACCTTTTTTTTTTTTTCCCACTTCTCCTCTGCCTGTGTGGCATTTTGCCCTTTCTTACATATGTTTTCACAGAGGTGCCACCAGCTTTGCTTGGCTGTGTCCTGTGGTGGGTCCGTTGTGAAGCCATCCGGCATGGGGCAGCCCCTGGCCACTTGCCAGACTGTCCCCCTGCAACTCCCCCACTACCAGCACCTTCCACCTACGTCCAGTACACTTTTGCTGCCTGACTGTCATGCTAGTAGCTGAAGAAGGGTCTCTTTAGAACTTGTAACCACATCGTGCTAATGCTGTAGGGCTCATTCCCACTTTGACTGTGAAGAAAAACCTGAATAGTTTTCACCTACGGAAGTCTTAGTGCAATGTTGGATACAGTGATGATTTGCTGGATTTTATTAGGCCAGTTGTCTACTGTGTAATAGAAGTTAAGATTCTTATCACAGCTGCCATTTTATTGAAACACAAAACTTTAAAAGAGTTACACTTTAACTTTTTTTTTTTCCTTTCCTTACAGAAAGAAATTCCAAAGTTTTCAAGACAAAAAGCTTAAAATAAGCAAAGAAGATACAAAAGCCCTCAGAAAAGCCAGGAAAGAAGGCACTTTTCATGAAATGCTGCTCGACAGGTACTTCAAAGTACAAGAAATAATGTATTGATTTAAAAGCTACTGGGAGATGGAATTACAGTAAACTTGGGGTAGAAGGCTAGATTTCAGGGGGCTGGGGTGTTGAGCATTTCCTCTCTAGTCAGTGTTCTGCCTGAGTTCTGAGGTTGGCTTTTTTTTTTTTTGTTTTGAATTTTCATTTCTTTAGCTGAAGTTTGGATTTACGCAGAAACGAATTCTTTTGGAAATCTAACTAGGTTGCTCAGTTTGTTTAGTAGAGAGGACTTGAGGGATGAATTTTTTTAATAGCAAAAATTAAGCTAATTTTTAACAGTTCCAATAGTTCTGGCACCAGAACATTTTGGGAAAGCTGCATTTTAAAGAGAAATAGCACTTATTAAGAACAGTCTTCATGTTTTAAGTGGGAATAAATTAATTTTTTTTCCCCTCAGCTGAGACTACAGAAACTGTCTCAAATTTTTAAGACATTTTGTATTGGTATACAGTATAAATATTTGCATTAATTCTGGAATGCAGAAGACTATTTCTGATAATTGCAAGTGATGTGAGAACACTCCTGGGCCATCACAGGTTGAGTGTCAGCTTCAAATCACATTCCTCAGAGTGGACAAAATGCAATTCATGATGATTTGTAGGGAAAGACAAGGTTAACTTTAGACATTGCAGTTCTAGCTCCCTAAGAAAACAAAGTTAATTAACAAATCCAAAGTGGTGTTAGGCTTTTACATGTGCTGTGAAGTAAAGATTAAGAAAAAATGTTTTCAATGCTTCCTTAACGCTTTGAGGCAGATAAAACACCCAGGTGTAATCATATTTGGTCTTAATCTACATCTTGTTTTTGTTACTCTTTCCATATAGGAGAGCTAAAGTGAAAGCGGATAGATACTGCAAGTGACAACCAGCTGGTCCATTTTCTTCTGCGTCTTTGATAGGGTCAAATTGAAAACGAGAGTAAAATGTTGTATAATTATTTTTTATTGAAGGCATTTTGCTGATGTTTTTATTACGTTATTTTTAAAGGATTGCCTGAGACCTATAATTAAGCATCAAATTAATTTCATCTTTCAGTAATGAATACTTCTAAGTTTACTCTAAAACTACATGCTATTGAAATAGTGAGATAATTATTTCATGGAAAATAAATAGATCCACTGAATCTTCCAAGGTTGATGAAAGGAACTTGAACTTAGAGACGGGGCAGAAGACAGTAAGGGCAGAAGAGAACAACGATGAAGTTCAAAAGTAAATTATAGTTAACAAACTGAACCATTAAGAAATATGTAACTGTGTTGAATAAGAAGAAATAATTGAAAATACATGTCTTGGAACGCATCCTAGCAGATCCTGAGTAGGACACCTGTGGAGCTATTCTACGCTGCATCTGGTGAGGACTGGGCCAGAATATTCCAGCTCCATAAAACAATGTTCAAAACAGACCCACTGTTCAAGTTGATAAGTGGCATAATCCGTGTACTGGAAAAAGTGTTGACAAGGCACAAGAACCCTATTACAAATGAAAATGCAGGTGCTTCGTAAGAAAAGGGGATGGCTCTTTTGTGTTAGCAGGCTGCTTATTTTACAAGAGGGGAAAAACTGATTTTGCAAACTTGCTGGTTTCTCTACGGCATGGACTTTAATTTTTTTAATAAAACAGCAGGGACTTTTTTTTAAGGTAATAGTATAATATGCATTCCTAGTGTCTCATATAAAATATGGTTACCCCTGTCTGCTCTGATTACCAATAAGCTTTTCAGTAACAACCTCTCCATAGGAACTACCTCAGTTAGAACAATTGCTTACTCTCTCCACAGCTTCTGTAATTCAAGTCATAAAGATTATTTGGTAAGAATGTTGAGGATTTTTATGGTAATAATTTGAATTGTCTCTATGGAGCTTCTCCTAGCTGTCAATTTGAACTGCATACATAGTACAAAACCGTAAGCTCATGCAAGATAATGGTGTGTCTAAAAAGAGCACAAGAACAGACCAATGAAGTCTAGTCATTAGTGGCAATTTGTATTGGTCTAATTTCATAGGCAGTTGGTCTTGAGGAAGAAGCATAAAGAATTTAAGTACATCATAATTGTTTAAACCCTCTATTGACTTTTCAGTGTGGAAACAATTTACAGCTGGTTAGGGAAGGCTAGCTGAGGTTAGCAATAAAAGCCTTTATTTTTCAAAGAATTTAGGAAAATATGGATATTGCCTATACAGATTTTATGGAAGCAAAAGAAAAATGTCCATGGGCTGGGCGCATTCATGATGTAACAGAGGGATTTTTAGAAACTCATTTGTTTCTGGAAGAGCAAACGAAAATCCAAACCTTTCTCTGATGGCATTTTTAACCTTTCCATACTGAGCTCTATCCAGCTGTGTACAGAGTTTTTGCCACAGGGCTTTTCCCTCTAAGGCAGTAGAATTTATTTGTTTTATACCTGTTAGACCTACTGTTCACTTAATACCTATTTTAAAGGAATAGGCACACTCACTAGTTCCTTGTATGAATTTCTATTTTGGAATTAGTGCCTTTTCTTCCCACTTTAGCTTTTCCTGTTTAGATACTAAATGAGAAATCAAAATGGCCCCTGTGGGGAGCTGGTTTCTGCAGCTGTTTTGGGACAGTTGTGCTTGTAACTTTCTTAAAGGACATATCCTGGTCCTTCCTATCATTCCAGCTGCTCCGTAAGATTTTGTATTTTAAGTTATTTAATTTCTCAGCATTCTGTTATAAAAGCAAGGTTTACACTGAATGAAAAAAAAAGAAAAGTAAAATGAAATTATCAAATGAGAATTTTCCCCTCAGTTTTCAGAGGTACAAACGACCCCTGTGGCTGGGGGGGGCGGTGTGTGTGGAGATTTGAACTTAAATGGTCTTCTAGAGAATTGTCTTTTCTCCTATATCTGTCGCTTATCTGATTATTGTATTTCAGGAAATACCGTTAACCAAAATGTAATAGTATCATATGGTCACACATGCTGATCAAATGCTTGATCTTTTTACCAGTATCAAGTTCAACAGCTTCATTTTGAAGTTTACACAGACTTTATTTCTAGTTATAGTGCAAAACTTTGAGTTTACTCTTTAAGCTTACCACATAGCAGGAATGACTGAAAGTTATCTTTATTTTCTGTCAGTTTCTATTAACTAGGCAGTCTTTCAAAGCAAGCAATTGCTGGGAATATCAATGTGTTTGTAGTGAGACTCTGCATTAAAACATTTGCAGAAAGAAACTGTAATTAGCAGAACTGATCTTTGATTCTAATTTTTTAAGTATCTCCAGAATTATATTAAAATTCCCTCACATATCAATAAGCCAGTTATGAAATCTTATTAACTGTATCACTTGCAAATATTTGGCTTGTATTAAGGGAATGGCTCCAAGAAAAATTAAAGGTATATAAATTACCAATGGTAAGCTATTTGCCATATAGCTTAAGCCCTGGGAGACAGACTGTACAATGACATAGTCCAGAGAGAAAGGTCCCTGGCTTTTAGTGGTCTTGAGAGAGAACAGTTGGCTTTTCCAGGGAACTCTGCGTATAACCTGATTGCTCTCAAATAAAAATAGATGCCCCATCAATCAAAGAAAGCCATGTAGGCATAGTGTGTGGCTAGCTTTTTACCAACAGCAGAAATGGTCAAGCAGATGAAATTGATTGCATATGTAGCTTAGAGGCTTTTGAATGGCAGTGTCTGTCCATATGCTCAGTGACTCAATTTTTGTAAAGAAGAGGGCTATGCTGACTTTTCCACAGTGATGAAAAGCTGTATTTTGAGTTCCTGTCTTGTCAGAAAAGATGCATTGTGCATGCTCAGGAGGTCTGACAGAAGTATGAGTGCTGAATTTGCAGGGAGAAGGCTAAAAGCTAGGAGTAAGTAGATGATTGTTGGCAAATGTTCCTGGCCAGAGTCTGGATTCTTGGATGAAAATGCAGCATAACTGTGGGTTGTGCCATCACAGGAGAAAAAAAAATGTACTTCATTTTTCCCCAGAGCTCCTCAGTTTGGTCTAGGACTGGGGATTAGGGCTCGTTAAATAGTTCTGGTTGTAGGTACCCAGCTATATGTCCCTCCCCAGAAATGTAAGTAACCTGTAAGTAGCTGTTGCAACATCATGGACCTGGAAGTGGCCTACTGCCAAAACTGCTCCCAGAAACACTGGGAAAGCGATAGCACCACAAGGAGCAGGCTGTGGGCCAGAGTAATTATTTATTGGGCAGCTCATTGCAAGTGTCATTGATCCACAATCACTGTGAATCTTAAATGCATCTGAAGTGAATGATGATGGTTGAAATGGACTGATGTTACAGCATCTGTTTTTCCTTTCAAGAATATATTGTTTAAATAAAATCCTGTCTGGTAGAACTCATAAAAATGATTGCTCAAACATGGATGCAGCTGGAAGCAGAAATCTGCTATGATGGTGGAAAGGGTGCTGAACGGGGTACTCAGAATCTGAAGAAGAGCCTGAGAATTACCCATGGAAAGGAATTTTCCATTTCATATTTATCAATGTAAATAGGAGAATGCAAGGTGTAGGCGCTTGTAAGTAGCTGTAAGTGATAGTAAAGGAAAAAGGGAACTGAGAGGCATGTTTGTTACAGAGCTAGGAATAAGTGAAGCAAAAAGAAACATCAGAGCAAATGAAATGAGACTGTCCCAAGTAGAAGAGGAAGCACTGCATTTGGCAAGGGACTGGCAGCCCTGCAGGGAATAGGATATTGTAGTAGTAATGGGTTTGCCCTCTGTGTTGTGACTAATGATGCACTAGATTCTTGCTAAAAAATGTGTTCTGAGATTATACAGAAGCAGAGGTCTGGGGAATTCACTGGAATTTTAGTGCCAGGAAAAGGAAATCAAAGGTATGACAAAAGGGTGAAGATCAGTGTGTGTCTTAAACTGTTGCTATAAGGAGTCCGTTGGGATATTTTCCCATTGGAGGTATTCATGGAGTCTTCTTGGTGATACTGTGTCCTGGCAGGAGTGTTAGCACAACGAGCTTTAATTTAACTGAAGCAGGAAGAAAAAGGGAAGTAATTTGTGCAGCCTCTACTTCTGGAGGAAGGAACAGATCTGGGGAGTGGTAATACGGTACTGGAGAGATGACTATGAGAAAGCAGAAGGGTGGACGTGAAGTACTCGATGTCAGTGACACCAGCTGTCATGTAGGACAGCTAACAAGTCAACTGCATATCTTAAGAAGATTTTTTTCTTCACACTTAGATGTTTGAAAACTGACAGAAGAAACCTAGACAACACAATGGAGGACCTAAAGTACTGGTGTAGCCCCTGGAGACAAGGCATCCTGATAGGAACACAGCAGAATAGCCATAGTCAGAGAAACACAGGTACTGGAGGATGTTAACTATTCCCTTAAACTGAGAGTTCCTTTACTGGTGAGATAACTAAACCAGACATACAAAGAGGCTTCAAAAAAATTAAGTTGTGAATGTATAACGTAACAATGGCATAATTTTGTCTTCAGAGCATTCAGAAAGAGTTTTTCATTTTCCAAAGGTGTGATTTATTTTCTACTGTTAAAAATGTCCTAAAGATAGTAAAGCACCTAAAAGCTGTTTGCTCCAGAAACAAAAGCTGAGCAAAAGGGGCAGCAGATGTTTAGAAAATAACAGGACCAACTTAATCTGACAATTTCTTACTGTAGACCATAATAGTGTATTCAGATACCTGCAAGTAAATACAGAATTATTGTCTTACAGGTATTTGTTTTCAACAAAAAAAAATGCCTGGGCCCTATAGAAACCGCCTGATTTCCTATTTGTGAAAGACACTCCCATGAAAATCTCGAGGTTTGTCCCGTTACAGTGTAATTTTCCTCATTTCCTAAATCCCCTGACTAGTTCCGTATCTTCTTCCACCAGTGCTTAATGCTTTTCTGTCTTGGTCTCTGAAGCTCTGTGCAATTCCGAGCTTAATGTTTGGAGCTGATTCCTTCCTACGCGCTGCCGCACGCCCTCCCTTGGCCCAAGGCCTTCACACCTTACAATGCATTTCTTGTATGCTTTCCTGTTTCTTCATTTCTGCAATGCCATACAGCTTTCCAATCAACTGTCTGCCAAGGACTTCCCATCTTTTTCTTGCCACCCCCGCTTTGTTTTATAAGAGAGTTAATTGCACAGCCAATTAAGTCATGATATTAAAGACTGTATTGCTGTTTTTCTGTGTGCCTTAAAAACACGTGACACATCTCGGGCACTGCATAAAGCACAAGACACAAGCTAAAACACAGGTATCCTAGAGGGTTTTTAATATTTATTCATGGTGCTTCCAACGAGAGGCGATTCTGCCCCTCTAGTCCGCTCTCGTGAGACCCCACCTGCAGTACTGTGTCCAGCTCTGGGGCCCTCAACATGAGAAGGACACGGACCTGTTGGAGCAAGTCCAGAGGAGGGCCACAAAAATGATGAGAGGGCTGGAGCACCTCTGCTGTGAGGACAGGCTGAGAGAGTTGGGGTTGTTCAGCCTGGAGAACAGAAGGGTCCGTGGAGACCTTGGAGCCCCTTCCGGTACCTGAAGGGGCCTACAAGAAAGATGGGGAGGGAGTCTTGATCAGGGAGTGTAGTAATAGGATGAAGGATAACGGTTTTAAGCTGAAAGAGGGTAGATTTAGATTAGATATGAGGATGAAATTCTTTAGTGTGAGGGTGGTGAGGCACTGGAACAGGTTGCCCAGAGAAGCTGTGGCTGCCCCGTCCCTGGAGGTGTTCAAGG
>VYXH01004193.1:308977-387873 GCA_013397275.1 Burhinus bistriatus
GCCGAGGGGGTGTGAGGGGAGCCGGTCTTCCCCACGCAGGAGAATGAGAATGTCAGGCAGCGTCTCGCCGCCCTCACGGACTTGGTAACTTTGAAATGGCTCCTCTGGTAACCTGGGCGGCCGTGGCTGTGGTGAGCAAGTCTCGGGTGTGTTTCACAAGTCCTTGCTCATTCCTGCCTTCAGTTTCGCGTACATCTATAACAAGTGTTGTAACGTTACACCAAAGCAGTGGTTTTCAAAAGGAAAGCAAGCCTTGCTTGCTAAAAGTACACACGCTTTTGAATGTTGGTGTATTTGCNCAAAAGCTTCCTGGGGTGTGGAGTGGGGGTGAAAGTGCCAGCTATCAGCAAAGTCTGTCATTAGAGCGTGATTTTGCATTTGGTTGCACTTGGTACATTCTTGCACTTGCACAATATCCACTGGGTGTCCAGGTTGCAGGTTGTGCTGCTGTGCAGGCAAATATCAGGCTTGGAAATTTTATTTTTGGTTCAGATGCTGGGATGCATAATTTGCTGAAGACTGAACAGCGATTGTTGTCTTCCTACGTACAGCTGGTTGGGTTCATTTCATTAACAAAGAACGTGGAAGCTAAATGCCATGAATTACATCTCAGTGGTACAGACTGTCAGTGCCTTTACCTCTTGGTTAGACCCCCTCAACCATACTGAACATTTTGTCCAAACTGCAATTTAAATTCCATTGTTTCAGCGCTGCAAGAGTACTCTGAACTTCCATGCTCAGAAAGCTGAAGAGCATTGGCACTGCTGCAGCACGACAGTGCTGTATTGGCATCATGCCGTAAGGGAAGAGGAGCAGTGGAAAAAAATATTAGACCACAGAATTCATAGACCGAAAGGTGCTGAATATAACAGATTATTTTGCCTGAAAGAGATTGAATGCTGTGTCCTTAACCTATTGAACTGTATTTCATAGCTCAGAGAGGTAATTTTATATTTATTTTTAAATATGAACATGAGAAACATTGAACCTTAAGGAAGGGTGCCAGAGAGGGTCCACATGAAAAATATTGTTGAGGGTAGTAAAGAAAGTGTTAGTGCTGGCATTCTTTAGACAGGACAAGCTACATTCAGTCTATTTCATATTAATGAAGTCAGGCTAGGTTTTAAAATATTTACTTGGCAATCATTAAACCATGCATTAATTTTCATTACTTCAGTGAATAATAACTGTTATTGCTTGATTATTTTTTTCCAGGTAGAAAGTCCTCTTGGCAGTTTCTTAGCTATTTGGTTCCTGTTCTGCTGTACTTTTTTTTTTCATGCAGTCAGTCATAATATAAATCTTCTGTGCTACTTCAATTTTTTCTTATTATTTCCATTTTTCCACATACCATATTGTCTTTCTTTTCCACTGTGTTCTTTTTCTTTTAGTGTTTTGATCCTATGGTGCCACACATCCATTTTTGTATCATTATGTACATGCAAATTCAAAAGTCAGCAGTACATCAGATAATCAAAATACGCAACCTACTAGTAACAGGCCATTAAAAAAAAAAAAAAAAAAAGAGCATTTAGTCACCATTCAAGAATAGCTGTATTCCTCCTAGGAGGTTCAATGCATGTTTGAAAAGGAAATTTATAGTGACAACCTCCTGTATGGAGCCAGCTTCTGCTGGCTTTTTCTGGGACATCACCTCTGGCTTGTCACGTTGGAAACTTGAGGTGATCCTCTCGTGCTGGAAGGCTGCTCCCACTTCTCTTCAGATAGCATTTGTTCCCCTCCCAGTGTCAAGCCTCTGCAAAAGGGAGGATCTCGCTGACCACAGCAGTAACTTCATAGCTGCTTATTTCATTCTGGTGATAGAAAGTGCCTGTGGTTTTTCTGTTGCTGTTAAGAAAGGTGTTTAGGTATCTTTTTTTCTTTTTGCCTTGTCAGAAAAGTTTGCATTTAGTCTTTAGCTGATCGCAAAAGGTAACAATGTTTTGTTCCTTGTTAGAACTTTGTGTGCATGTGTAAAAAAACCAACCAACCAACTAAAACCCACAAAAACCCAACCCCCAAACAAAACCAAATCCTTCTAGTTTTCTAGTTGTCTTGACATCTTTTTAAGTTACTGCTTATGTGCCACATGTAATAGTTGAAACTGTTAATAATCTTGGTTTTCTTCAGATACCTCAATCAATACTAACAGTTTTAGAAGATGTATGGATTGTCTTGGGGATTACTGGTTTCTTTCGCTTCCTTTACACGTAGACAGGTGACAAGCATAAAATTACTGACATGTAAGGAGGGAACGTTTTCTCTGTTCTCTGTATCTCTCCCTTAACTCTTCCTTTAGCTGTTGCTTTCCCCACCTCTTTTGTGGCTTAGGTTGCAAAGGGCTGGGAAGATAAAAATAGCTTCAAATACAAGATTAAAATCTCAGGAGAGGGCATCAGGAGTGACATAACATTTAGCACCTGGAACATCATTTAAAATCCTTTGAAATCAGTCTGCATGGTTGCACTGTTTTCTCTTTGTACCTATGGGCTATACAGACAGATCAACTGAACTTTTATCCATTTTGGGTAATTTTTTGTTACAGGCTATCTGTCAGGAAGTGTATTTTGACAGCAGATATTTCCTGAAGGTCCAAGTCTGTGCATCCATTGCAGTAGAATGTATATGTAATGTCACTTTTTCTGATTGATTTTGGTATTGCAGGATGGAAAATTTCACAAGACAATTGCATTAATGCTGCTAAGTATTTGCTTGGCTTTGCATGAAGCCTGTGACTTTTGTTGCCTAATTAGTCATCTGATATCCTCCCCTACCCTCCTTGTTTTGAAACTTCCTCATTTTGAAAACTAAATAGCCTCTTGTGTTTGACCTTTTGTTCCAGCTGTGCAAAGGCTGTAACTGCACGGCAGTAAAATCTAGGAAACACAGAGCTGCTGGTCCTATACCTTCATCTTGCATGTAGGAAAACCAAATTCATCTCGTGCTTTTTCCCAGCTGCTGGAAACAATGCAAAATGAAAACGCATGATAAGACACAGAAACCAATCCCACTTTAAAATTCCGGTTTCCAGTTGTAACAAATTATGCTAGTGTTTAAAGTCCGTGGCATTCTGTAAGGCATTGTGTTTTCTAGATTAATGCATTAAAAACAGATAATGTGATTAGGCCAAGGAGAACATGGACATTAGTTAGCTAGTTTGTCCCGGATACGTAGCTGCTAGAGATCTTGTCTCAGTTTTTACTGGTGCCAGAATGCATTATAAGGACATGCTAGTAAAGTAGTCTAATTAGTACAGCCAAATAAATATTGGAAATCAAGGGCAGGGAGGGGGGGTAAGTGGTGGAAGGATCCCTACATATTTTTGTTTCTGTTCTGTCACCCAAACACTTGTGCTTCGGGAGCTTTTGTGTGGACTCCCAGAATAGTATGTGTGCCTTTCCTTTTTCCTAGAGGGACATACTGTGCTCTTAGAACCTTACTGATCTGCTTAGATAGCACAGGGACCACATCTGGTCTGATCTCAACTGGCTTGAAGCACAAGTGCAGCTAGTAGGCATTTGCTTGTGTTTCACCAGGTAAAACATGCAATTATAATTGTGGCATATGTATGCATATGTTTATGTATGTATATGCATGCTTTATGTAATTGATGGGGAAAACACCCTTGCATTCACTTTGAGTATGCCTAAATATAGTTCTCAAACTTTCATTTGTAACTAGCCATGCTTACAGGAATGACGGTAACTAGTTTTTAGTTATATTCCTGAAATGCACCCTCATAATATTTAGCACCAGTTCATCAGCGCTTTTCCACACTAAATACAAAGTCATGCAGTATAGCTCATTCCTCCGGCTGAGCAATTTCCCAAAGTTCAGTGTGCTTTCTCTGCCCCAGCTACAAAGTGAGGCTTAACACTAAGCATAATTATGAATGATGCTATAAAATGAGATGAATTGAATGAATGGAACAAATTGGTCCGTATTGAGATTTAAGGTTTCTGAACTTATCTAAAGAATATGCTTTTGAAGTGCTCTGTATTGAATCACACTGAGTAAAAATGGGTATGTGTATTCATCATAAACTTGTGCTTGCCTTGGACTACATTAGGCAAGTTGTCTGAAGGTCTGTCAGACAGCACGGAGAAGTTGCTGTTTGTCCCCTACCTCTTGCATTCTCCTCTGCTCCTTTTCCCAAGTCCCAAGAATTTCTTTTCCTTTATTATCAAGCCATCATGGATTGAATTAGCTGACTAGTCCTAAAAGTTTAATTCAAAACTGAGTCTGCTAGAATAATAAAGTGTTTTAACAAAAGCTAAATAGTAATGTTTCACTGTCTTTACAGTATGGAGAAGAGTGCAGGAGTAAAACATACCCTCCTTCAGGACCAACGTAAGTAATCTGATTCAATTTGTCTAACAAATTACAGAAAAGTTGTGATTTGCAAGTCTGAACAGGGTTTTTTTGTAACTTGTTCCTGTTGCAGATCGAGAAAATGCTAGTTACAGGTGGGAAGCATCTATTTTGTCAAATGTTTTTTCAAAGCCTTCTTTAAATTTGAATTCTGGTACTTATCTTTCAGGTTCAAAGGGAATGTGCCCACATATGTCATAAATCTTGATTTACCTCCCAGCAGAAGATGGGATAACTTGATGCATGACAAAAAGACAGAGGTATGAAATGCTGAGCTTGCTTTGAAGCTTAGCAGGTATAAAACTAGCACGTGGCCTTTTATTTTAAAATAAGGTTTGGAAAGGAATACCTCTGCTAAAATTCTCTGAAAGGGATAATATTTCTAGTTGAGTTTTTTTAATATGATTCTAGACTAAAATAATTGCTTGAGTAGAACTTTTTTCTGTTCAACTCTTGATCTGGCAGCATCACGTATAGGGGCACTGATGTTTGGGATAAAAAATGGTGCAGCATAAAGCAGGCTTTCATTTATCAAAGCTCTTTAGTCATTAAGTAATACAGAATGAAGGGGGAGGAGTACCCCAAACGGACAGCCTCAGTAAACTGAAGTGAAACTGAGGCAGCATCCCTTCACCTCTGCACATTCCTGCTTTTTTCAAAACACTGCACGTGATGATGAAATGTCGAGGGGGAAATGAAGAACTTCCTGCCCTTTTCAGGGATGCTGGTTGCAGCACTGGGGTCTACACGGGAGAAGTAATTTTAAAAATACTGGAGTCTATTTCAAACTTAATTAGAACAGCTGTTCTTCTGAAGGTTGCTGAAAATTCAATTCAGTGCTGCTTAATGTCTCAAAAAAGACCAGGGATTTTTGCTGTATCCCTGCTGACTTTGACCTTTCAACTCTGAAAGCCAGACAAATTCTACTTACACCGTAATATTTATTTTTAAAGTTTCATTTAAGCCAGTGGGTGTTGGAAGCTTCAGGTTGCACCTTAAATTCTGAGAGGTTTTATCTCTCATGTACTTTGGAGTTAGATCACATGGAGTGGAACTCTATTTGTGGCCATTCACGTGGGAAATTGAAAGCATGTACTTTTATAAGAAATTTGTTGAATCTTTTTGGATTCAAGAACATCTGTGCTTAAGCAAAGGGCTTTTAATTAGCATTTTTAAAGAGAGAAGAGTGGAGAGTATTAAAATGTGATCAAAGGAGCCGAAAACGAGGATGTAATTAGTTTTCTCTGGTAGAGGGACATGTCAGAGCTAATCTAGAAATTTATCTGAATAAAGCTTGAGGAGTGACTCTTTAAATGAGGAGTTGGGGGTGGTGTGGCAAAAACACCACATTTAGTACATTCCTTAAAAACATATTTTTTTCAACAAAATGTTGTTTTGAAAAGTATGTGAAGGAGTTCTGTTAGTATTCTAGCAATTCTTATGCTCAAGATCTTCTATTCAATAAAAGCCCTTGTTCTTTTTAGCTGAAGACTGTGGTCCAGAATATTAAAGATATAGCAAATACCTTCTTCCCCAGTGGCAAAGTTGTTGACATAGTGGATAACAAAATAGTAAGTATTTTTGGCTTAATTATTTTATTACTGTATGCTCTGACTACCAAAATTAGAATGCTGCTAAATTTGGCAATTAAGAACTTTAGAAGTGATAATTCTTCCGCCTCCAGAACAAAAATGCCATTTTGAAGAGCTACTCTGAAATCTTGCCTTCTTGGTGAAATTTTGCTTTCTTGCCTACTCTGAATTACTCTGAAACCATCAAAACTAAAATGCATGTATCTCTTCCTCCCCTAATTTTTTCTGAGATCTTTTCAAGTTTGGATTAGTCATGCTAAACACATATGCTACTGACTTAGTCACTGTAGCAAAACACTTCACTGAAATTCTCTTTACCATGTTCAACTCCTTTTAAACAGTAAAATAAAGTCAGGTGTTGAAGACTGTAATAGATGTCTGATAACAGGGGCAACTTTCACCTGGCCTCATCTTAAAAGACAATTTGATTCTGATTAAAATGGGCTTTGGCGTAGAATTAGGACAGGGGAAAACAGTGTAGCGCTAGAGAAAGCATAAGGTCAAATCTGTCCCCCGTCTTTATTTACAGCAGCCTTGGATCATGCTGGCCACACTTCATTCATATCCCTATGTGCCTGAGTGGGGTTGACATGAAGGTAGCACATACAGGTAGTCATGTGTGAAAGTTGGGGATTCCCTTAAACACTGACGTCAAGCTTAGTTCCAGTTGAGCTCTTACAACATGAGAGTCCTACTTCATTCTGTTCTGTCTATTGCTGCTGATGATAATTAAGATACTGTGCTAATCTCCATTGCTCGCATGTCATTATTTTAATAAGTAATAGTTTTTACTTCCCCTAAGTATGTACTTGTCTTCCAAGCACTCTGCAAACATCCTCAAGTTGTACAGGCTGCAGAGGAATTAAATACTCAGTTTAATAGTTGTGAGAAGGATATTGGGGAGAGGTTTGTTTTAAGTAACAAAACAGCGGTAATTTACACAAACAACATACAAAACTTTTCATTTCAGGCTCACCTGACTGCCACGCTGCCTTATCCCTTCAATGAAGAACTCCAAGGGATTGCAAATTCATCTGGGATTCCTTTGGGTAATAGTTTCCAACACTTCATTAACGTAGTGGAAAACTAGGAATCCAGACTCATTTATAATTAGTATGTTTACCAGTCTGCAGTATAGTTGTAGTTATCTGTGACTTTAACAAATAAACTAATTAGATAGATAAAGCAATAAATTGCCTCTCGCACCACCAAATGAAAACAGTATTTTAGAGGAGAATGGCAATAAATCACAGAAGCCTTTCCTCAGGCTGGGACTTCTCTGTAGATCTGTAGCTTCTTACTCCTGGGTTTTGGGAACTGGAGCAAGTCTCAGTTCCTGTGCACCAGAATTTGGGGGAATCCTTGATTCTCACTGGTTTCCCATAACGCTGTGTTTCTGCTGTTGATATACCAAGAAGGCAAGGCTCAGTTTCATGCTCTGCTTTCTTTCCCTTGAGATCCTTGCCACATCCTCCTGCCTTCCTTCTGCACCTCCTGCAAAAGAGTGCAATTCCAGGTGAGAAGTAGACACTGAATTCTTCCAGAATTGAGACAGAGAAGGTCCATAGACCTGCTTCTTCTGCTTCCCTTGCACAGGAGCAGTACACCTGGTGCTAGTCAGCAGCTCTTAATATGGGAATAGTGGTACAGATAGCAGCTTTCTTCTTTAAAGTGAATTTTATAGCTTGTTTTGAAGCGTCCAGAGGAGGAAGTAGCAATGACTGTCAGCTTTCTGTATGGTAAGGCAGAAGGCCAAGAGATTCTGATACTTCTGTTTGCCTTTCAGGACGCTCTTGATTTTGCTGAACGGGTCATTGCAAAAATCAAATGAGATTTAAACAGAAATTCTTAAGAGAAATATTACAGGATGCTAAACTTTGCAGTAGGCTTTTTTCTAACCATTTTTTTCTGTTCATGGCAAAATTTTCAAACTATTGAACTTTGTTTCTTTTTGTTCTAGGTGAAATTGTTATTTTTAACATCTTTTATGAAATTTTTACTGTATGTACATCAATAGTGGCAGAAGATAAAACAGGTAATGCAACCCCGAATAGTGTTAACAGTTTTCTCTTATGTAGGAGAGGGTCCACCTCAATTATACAAACATAGTCCTTCTCAACTGCAGGCAAGAAGGTCTAGTAGAAGAGACTAAAAGCAATGATAATAAAAAGGTATTCCTTGAGAAAGGAATAAGAGATCACAGGTGTCTTAGGTTAAAAAAAAAAAGGAAAAATTTCTTTCAAAGATGGTTTGGTTTTGGTTTTGTTGGGGTTTTTTTGTGGCTGGTTTGCGTTTGGTTTTTTTTAATAGGTGGCATTTGTTTTTCTAGGGGAAAGAAACACCAGCCAGACACCTGACACTTTCTCAGTGCCGTGAGGGATTCTAGTGCATCTAGTTTTGCACCTAGTTTCTAGCTATCACATATGTATGGTGCTAGAAAAAATGGATAGTCTGTTTTAAGAAAAGAGACTCCTTCATTTTCTTACTCAGTTCTGCAGCACCTGTTCCAGCTTAGGAAATTTCTGAGAGATTCTCAGAGGGCCTACATCATCTTACTTTTAGAGGAAGCTCAAGGTATTACCATTGCATTAAGATAATGTGGAAAGCATCTGAGGCTGAGATGGACAGCAGTTTACAAGATTACTTGATTTCAATTACGGCAAAACACTTCTCTGATCCAAAAAAACCTGCCATTTTTCTGTGCTAATGAAAAGGGCAACGAGACAGTGGTATTTTCCATGCTTACTTTCCAAGGTATTTTTCCTGCTTACTCATTTCCTGGTTCTCTAAGCTGAAATTTATGTCTCTTTCTTTAGAAAATTTTGTTTGTTTGTTTATTTATTGTTATGTAGGGAAGCTGTACCATGCCAGAAACTTGGATTTTGGACTCTTTCTTGGGTAAGTACTTAAACTCGTGCCTTTTAGTTTTTATTTTTTTGTTAAACCCAAAGAAAAAGCTAGCTGACCTTGAAAGATGCATTCTTTGAGTCTAGATGATGAGTTGGGTGTTGTTAAGACTGTGACAAGTAATTCTGTATTGCACGTTGTGAAAAAAGGCTAAAATGAACAGAAGGGTTGTTGTGCTGATATGTCAAACTGCTCTGAGCTTGTCAGGAGTGACTTTGTAAAACAGTTGTGTTCAGTGTTACTCGGTGTTTTCCGAGCTCCAGTTAAAACTGTCTTGAACCAAAGAACAGTCCATGTAATCGTATCTCTGAGGCACAGTATATCTTGTTCTTTACGTGATGGGACAGGAGCATCAATGTTAGTGTATGCAGTGAAATGTGGATTGGATTTGGGCTTGTTTTTGTGGTTGGTATCTTTCCAAGTTATCCCCCTAGTTACTGTACTGTGCTCTACTGGCACTTCCCATCATTTATCATTTCTACTCAGAAGCCAGTGACTTGTATTCCACTGATCTAGTATTATCATTCATTTGGATACAAACTCTGTAGTTTGTTGCCCAGCTCTGGATTCTCCTTTAGTTCTCGTTTCATACCTCGTGATCAGGTAGTTCAGTGTTTGCTTTTGATATCCCAGTATATTTTGTAACATCACTCATCCAGATGACTCTCAATGCCCAGATGGCATTTAAATGTCCATTTTCATTAAAAGTCTTGCCTGCCTATCAAAAACTCAAATGTTGTCAATTGTGACTCCACTTGTCCCTTGGTTTGGCTTATGTTGAACTTCTCCTGCTGGTCAGAAATATTGGGAACATGCTCCCTGAAAGTTAAGGCAACTTTCAAAGCAGTTCCCAGAACCTGGATTGTTTCCAGAGAATTTAATGATCTGCTAAGTGTTCCTTAGCACCCTATTGCCTACAAACTGTTCTGGCTTATCCTACAAACTAGAATTCCCTTTGTGTAGAGCAAATCCAATAGTATGTGGTTTGTTTCCTCTCTTTGAAAAGTAAGAATTTGAGGGAACTGGCTCACTGTGCTGCAGAACAAGCTACACATGCTTTCAGGGTACAGTAGGTTAGGTGTCAGAGGCAGTACCCATAGCGGCCTCCCTTTGCCAGCAGGAACAGAACAAAGTTATGTGTGTTCAAAACAAACCAGCTGTAATGGTGGTGCTGTTTAATACTGAGTAGTGATATGCTCTTGATTCAAGCAAAACTTGATTCTTTTCACTGACTGCCTATGTGTTTAGACTTCCTAGTTGTCCCTTGCCGGTGCTGCTCAGGTAACTACTGGTCAGTGGTGTTGGCTGACATGAGTAAGATAAGGACAGGCACCACACACAGGAAATCTGCGTGCTGTGAAGTTTTAAAAGCTACTGAGGGAGAGAAGTTTCAAATGCTGTACTGTCTTCTGCAGATGGGATGTTAAAAATAATTCCTGGACTTTAACTCGGGAACTGAAGCCTTTAGTGGTAAACTTGGACTTCCAGAGAAACAACAAAACAGTATTCAGGTCTACAAATTTTGCAGGATACATAGGCATGGTGTCTGGAGTCAAACCAGTAAGTATGGGGAGGGGGGCTTTTCAATTTGTTAATAATGCTTCAGGCTTTCCTTTAAGATGTAAATTTTCCTGCTTTCATCCTCTGCCTTGGGATGTTTTTTAATAAATGATCTCTTAGCTGTTCTGGTACACAGTATAGCTATTTGAAGAAAGGTGAAAGAAAACTCTTCCTCGTAAAAGGAGATTGCCTAAATGAAATATTTATGTTTGGGCAATTCTTCAAAAACAGTGTTGAATTCTGAATACAAACAGGAGTGAATATAAAGTGTGCAACTGGTTGGAGTTTCTTGCTAGCAAATAGATATTGCTGTGATCCCAGAGGTGAAACAGCATACTTGTGCTATTTTAATTCTTTCTCCAATCCTTCTGGGAAAACAAGTCCTACGTTGCAAGACTATTTTTTTTTTTTAATAGGCACCTGAAATCTGGGTTTTATCTACATCTTAAAAACCATCAGTACAGAACTATTCTAGGGTCTCCAGCTTACCACAGCTCCTCCTTTTCTACATGCTCTTCCTTTATCCTGAATTATCAGTGGCCCTTTTCATAGTAGAGCATTTCTTGCATAAATCCCTGCATTGTATCCATTTATTTTTGTCTTCTGGTCAAATAAATTGGAAAGGGTCCATTCTGAAAATGATCCAGTGTAGCTGAATTCCACTTTCCTCTGAAAGAAACAGTAGTTGGAGAAGGCTGGGATTTGAGTTTGAATTGCATGTTGCAAGTAGCGTAGATTGTATTGTGTCCAGGTGCATGCCCATGTCAACAGCAATAACATATCAGGGTGTACTTAGCACTAGGACTTAAAAATCTGCCCTTAAACTAGAATAGTATTCAGAGGTCTGAGAAGGTTACATACAGCAGGGGAAGGAAAACTGGCAATTCAGTGATGCAACAAGGACCAAGAGAACAATGGCCACAGGCTTGACTTGCTTAGCATAAAAGCATGGTTTACTGGATTGCTGTGCCAGGTCAGAAAAGTATGAACTGTCACTCTACTTACTCAAGCAGTGATAAATTGGGTTCTTCTCCACATGGGCTTGATCTTGCAGACTGTTACTCAAAGGGGAAGAGTCTAACAAACAAGAAGCTCAATTGGCATATAAATTGCAATGCTGCCTCTTGTTTATTACTGGTATTAATGGACTGGCAATGGATTAAGGTTGACTTGTTTAATGCTTTTCAGGACTTGTTTACTCTGACAATGAATGAGCGTTTCAGTCTCGATGGTGGTTATGTTGGTGAGTAATGCTCATTTGTTTCATTATTTCTGTACAAGTTTTCCAGACCTTGGGCATACCAGTTACTTTAATAAAGAGGCACACAAATGGTGAAAAGATTCCAGATGAGTAAGATAAAACACAATTCATTTTCAAGGCTATGAAAGTTAGAATAGCATGAGTGAACCTTCTGAAAACAAATGTAACCAGTGATATTTTGCAGGAATCTTCGAATGGTTTCTTGGTAGAAGAGATGGTATGTGGATGGGCTTTCTTACAAGAACAGTATTAGAGAATGCTACAAGGTATTCCCCCCGCCCCTGAATATTTTACTGCTTTAATCTGCTTTGCTTCCAACTGGCATGAACACTGTAGATGTGTGCTTAGTATCTAATGATACAAATATCTTCCTAGAAGCCTTAATGTTAAATAGTTGTGGGTTTGCTGGTACGCTGGTGCAGGGGAGGCATCACACATGATCCCTTAAAACACCTCAAATTGTTTTCTCAGATTTACTTTTGTTCTAATGAACCTATTGGTATCTGAATGCGTAATAGCATTCTGCATCAAAACACATCCAACAGGCAGTAGTGTATTATAGGAAGTAAACAGAAACAAAGTTCTCATGAAGTAAATTAATTAGATGGAATACAACACAGTATGTCATCATTTTATTCCTGTTTTAAATGTAGAAAAAGTGCAAAGAGCACCTCTCAACTTTACAAAGTGAGTGGAGGAGCTTTGCTTAAATGTGTTCCTTCATTGTGATACCGTCTCCTCATACGTGCATGAAAGGGGAAGAAAGGTGTAACTACCCAAACTTTTCCTGGGTCTGTGAAACTCATTGTTCAGTACTTGAATCATTTATAGCATTTAATAGTCCAATGCTACTTTTTTATCTGCAGTTACCAGGATGCAAAAGACAAACTGGCAAAAACAAGACTGCTGGCTCCAGCTTACTTTATACTGGGTGGAAAAAATTCTGGAGAAGGGTGTGTGATAACTCGTTCCAGGACAGCCACTCTGGATATCTGGGAGTGAGTATGCTTGACCTTGCACCTGACTCAGCCTCCAGAAGAGGACAGGTTCCACCAATAATTGTGTCCCGTGTTTCTTGAGACTTCTGTTGTGCAAGAACTCACTTTTTTTAGCATCATTTGAAAAATACCACAGCAAGCCTAAAAAAAATCCAGCTGTATATAGTGTATACTATCTATGTACTTACTATATACTTAGAGAAGCAAAACACAAACATATATACCTTTTTTCCAGCCTTGATATCAAGAAAGGCACATGGTACGTGTTAGAAACAAACTACGATCGCTGGAAGCCTCCGCTAGTCTTGGATAATCGTAGAACACCTGCAATGAAATGCCTGAACCAGACAATGCAAGAGGTAAACATCCGCAGAGTACCTCATCTTGCTGTTTTGAAACTCCCAAGTTACAGGACTGATCTGACACAGCCAGGAGCATTCAGGGCATTGGCAAGCACGGCTGTAGAGGCAGAAGTGGCTAACGGTTTTTGTGACAATTTGTCTGTGCTTCTAGGTAATAAAGTACCAGGTGGCTCTTTAAACGACTTTTTTTTTTTTTTAGTTTTAGGCTTTCTCTGCATCTAGGTGGGTTTCCTGCAAGCACTTTCTGTGGCTGCGTATGCAGGGGGATAAACCTGCAGATACTTGGAGAGAGATTTTCATTATTTCCTGAGCTGTTTTATCACCAGTGAAATTCAAATACACACTGTCAGGCAGCAAACACTGACACTCAAGTTTCTCATGCTGTACTGACACCTGGTCTGCTCAAGTCTTTGCAAAGCATGTTCTTCTGATTTCAAGATGTGCTCTTAAAGCTTTATCTTATTATCTAATTGAGCATTAAAAAAGATACACTTTTCAGCATTTACACTAACAGGTAAATGTCCATTAACATAAATTTATTATTTTCTTTCAGAACATCTCCTTACCAACAATTTATGATGTTCTCTCCACAAAGCCCGTCCTCAATAAGGTAATGCTTCTATTTTTGCAGAAAGTTTGGAGTGGGAAGGTGGGGGGTGGGCCACTTAACTACTCTACGTCTAAGGAGGAGGTCATAGTGGTACATTCACAGGTTTTTAGGTGAAAACATGCATGTAAAAACAAAGCAAATTCCATGGTACTTTGTAAAAACAAAATGTAATTGCTGGAATTTCCAAATGCCCTACAGCTTTAACACTCTGAGTAGCCAGAGCCTCATGGCTGACTCTGGTTTGAGGGCAGCATTTGCACTACAAACATCTTAAGGACCCTTCTAAGCTGAATTAACCTGTGATACATGCCCTTATAAGTAGCATGAAACAAGTTAGTATACCTCATGGTTTACACATACTACAGTTACATTCTTCTTGAAACAGAAGATATTTTAGTCTGAACTTGAGGGTTTGGTGTTTAAAAAAAAAAAAAAAAAAGATGTCTAAAGGGGTGAGAAGAGTTTTTGAATGAGAAGTTAAGTTACTATATTCAGTAGAGGCAGCGTTTTTGGCTGAGGACGCAAGGTATTCATACTTGCATGTTGTTGACTAAATAAGATAAATGCTCATTTCAGTTGAACTGTTCAGCTAGTATTAGAGAGTTTTTCACTAGTTACTGTAATGAGGCTTTTTTTTTCTTTTTTTTTTTTCTTCTTTTTCCTTCTTCTTCCTCCTATTAGCTGACTGTGTGCACAACGCTGATGGAGGTGTATAACGGTCATACAGAGACTTACCTGCGGGAATGCCCAGATCCCTGTAGTCCTTGGTAGTCCTGTACCTTTCCTATGTTGGAAGCTGCTTGTCTGAACTGGAGGTCCTCCAAGAAAAAATACTTCTGGAAAATGATTCCTCAGCCTAACTCCTTTCTTCAGAAATCTAATGGCTATATAGAAATATCAGTGAGCTTCTAACAATGGAGGACCCTATCTCACGTTGGACTTTCTGGCTTTCTGATCAGCAGTTCAGCTGACGAGAAATGTATACTAATGTATGTGTGGTTTGATTTCAGCCATTTTTGCCAAATGAGTTCAGGAGTTAGCTCTAGATCTCTTCAGTCTTGACAGTATTCTTGGTTTGGTTTGTTGTTGGTTTGTGGGTTTGTTATTTTTTCTTGTTTGGTTGGGGTTTTTTTAGATGAAAACACTTCTAAAGCACACATGAGTTAAAATGGCACCTACGAGGCATGGAAAAGAATCGGATTATTAGAAGGCCACCTGGGACAGTACGGTTCTGTTATTCTTTCTGAAGCACTTAAGATGAATTGCTAGTGTTCTGATGCAATAGGAGGATATGTCTAAGATGCCCTGTTAGGAAATAACCTACTGAATGTCATATCTAATCACAGAAACAAGCTCTTAGGGAAATACCAAAAATGAGATCTGAGCCAAAAAATGTCTTTTCCGTGATTTATAGATCTTCTGCTGAAGCTCTTTCTTGGCCTGTTAACAAGTTTTTTTTAATACAGATTTTTCTGTTGTCTCAAAAAAATAAATACTAATACAATAAATATTCTTAAGAACTACTTTCTTTGACCAAAGTACAGATGCACTGATTTCATACCTCAGTGGAAGTCACCATGCATGTTACTTATCACATGGCAGAAAGGGCATTCACTTCCAAATAGACCGATTTTAACAGTGTCTGAAAAACTGATTTCTTTCTTAAACCGACTGTTAAAGCTATTACCGTAATGGGAAGTAGCCAGCTACTAACTGGGTTGTTAGGGGGGATTTTGATTGGTTGGTTGGGTTGGTTTTTGGAAAGTGGGGGAGGAAAGCCAAATCAGACTACAACATTGGCCAGGATTCCAATTAAGAAAGTAAAGGTGCTTTAGAAATAGAAGTACAGGCACCCTAATATCCTAGAGAGCAGATAATGTAGAAGGCAGTAGTTTTACCTGTGTCACTGGCTACGTTGCTGGGACTAGTTTCCGGTGCCAACTCTTGTGTTTTATAACACACAAAGAGAAGACACTGAAGAGTACGCTGGTATACATGGTGGTTCACTTGCAATCCTTTCTTAACCACCCTAGGAAAGAGGTGCTATTCATATTCCCATTAAGCCATGAATTTAAAGTTGCCGCTGGTGTAAGGGAAGAGTTTGCTGTCTCTTTGGTGTCTGCAGAGAGGGTGTTGCATAAGGCATTCTTGGTAAAACCTGCAAGTTCGTGACATCCAGTCACAATGGGATTCTTGATAGCCAGGACGTGCGGAACAGTGTTAGCGTAGTGCAGAAGTTCAGAACAGAGGATACTGCAGTTTTCTGTTCCAAACAGTAAAGGCTACTATAAGACTTTTTTTTTTTTTTAATAATTGCAAATTTAACACTAAGAAGTTTACAGAAGTGGAAAGAGGTTATTGCCCATAAATCTGTGATGCAAAGTCAACTTTCATCCAAGTATGACTGGCGAAGATTTATTTAATATTGCTTCCTTCTGTAAAACAAATACTGAAAGATAACCTTTAATCATTCCTTGTTTCAGTAATTAGGTTGCCAGCTTACAACAAACTGTCACAGGTCTCCCTCCATCAACACTGGAAGAAGCAGGGACAAAAGAAATGCTATTTGCCGAATAACTTTAGCAGCTGATAAAGAAACAGGGCTTCTGGTTGAGGAAGATGATATTCTAGGCCTTAGAACAATGCCTGTAGTAGCACAGCAGGAAGCAATTCAAAGAGGTGTAAAGCACTGATGCATTGAGAAAACACAGAAATCGGCATCCCGCTATTTAAACTGACATTATAAAAAGGGCTACTCTAGTTGTACATCTAATTTTATTTGAACTGAAGCATGCAGCCAGAAGCATGTTAGCATGATTGTACTACCAGGGTCCATTTTTAATCTCAGTCATGAATATTGAACCTATGTAAACCAAAATCAACATAGCGGCATGATTTAGATTAGGGAAAAAAGCACGTATAGTGTGAAATGCAGCTTCTGGGACATTGGATTCATATAAAATGGTTAAACCAAGTCAGATGTTACAGATGCACATCATATACTGCTGAGTTTGCACCTTAATCATGTAGGGGATTGTTCAGATTTATTTGGAATCAGTTGCGTAATAGCCATCATCAAATTACTGTGCCATTTAAAAATAAGTAGTAAGTTTACTTGCTTAATTAGTCCTGTCCCACTTTTGCTTATGTGGAGCAAGGCAGTGTAGACTATTTACAGTCATTAACTAATGAGCTTTGGGTATGTCCCTTATGCAAGGCAATCCACATTTCCACACTGGAAATTGCTTTACAATTGCAAAAGCGCAGCTAAATCCCGCAGATGTCCGTCCAGAGCCTGAATGCCTGTGCCTGCTATTGAGTGAAATAAACAAAGCTATTTAAAAACAAAACCCCCAACAACTATGTCTTACCTTGTCTGCCTTAATATAGAAAAAGCGATCAATGTGATTAATTGCTTATTGATTTAACCTTCATCTGTCAACTCTGAAAGCACTTGTTCTGAAGGTTTTCTCAAGCCCAACAAAAAGTTTAATTTGCTCTGGGTACAGATAAAGACATCTGGTTTTAATGTCACTTTACTGCCCCCCCGCCTCTGCTGCCCTAGGCATTGTAATGGAAGCTAAGACTATTTCACTGAAGAAATGTATACAACTACTTGCAAGTTTGGGATTTAATTTAGCTTTATTATTATTATTATTTTTAAACAGGAATACACAAAGAACAAAAATGGGTATGTTTCTTCATATTCAGTTGCTGCATATATAGTTGAGGTACCTTACAAACACTGAGAGGGTGGTCTGATTTTTTTTTTTTTCAGGTTTGTTTTTTCCCCAGGTCAAGTAAGCAACCATATCTATTTTCTCTTTGAAGTTAAATAAG
Source organism: Burhinus bistriatus (assembly GCA_013397275.1). Taxonomy (NCBI): domain Eukaryota; kingdom Metazoa; phylum Chordata; class Aves; order Charadriiformes; family Burhinidae; genus Burhinus; species Burhinus bistriatus. Next base: position 326,479 of record VYXH01004193.1, read on the forward strand.
AGATTTGCACAGCTTTCCTAGTTACGTTNCAGGAATACACAAAGAACAAAAATGGGTATGTTTCTTCATATTCAGTTGCTGCACATATAGTTGAAGTACCTCACAAACACTGAGAGGGTGGTCTGATTTTTTTCAGGTTTGTTTTTTCCCCAGGTCAAGTAAGCAACCATATCTATTTTCTCTTTGAAGTTAAATAAGAGATTTGCACAGCTTTCCTAGTTACGTTGTGAACAATCATCAAATGGTTGCCAAAAAAACCTCAACATATATATAAGCAACAAGACAAACATACTGGTTTATTATTACTGCACAGTCCAGTCTAGGAAGAACAGCCTCAGTATTTTAGCTTCCAGCAGATTTTTACTGTTAATGTAAATACAAAGTGTTAATCCAGTTTATTCTGAACTTGATTAAATAAGGAGTTACAGGAAAGACAAAGCATTTGTTTAGGCGCTGGCATTTAAATGCAAAAAACATCACTTTGCCAAGAAAATTTTACACCTCTACACCTTAGGAAACCCATGCAGTGAAGCCCATACCGTTTCAGAGGAAGGAAGAATGGCATCTCCCATGTCAAAAAGCAAAACGTTGGCAGCTGGCGAGGACAGGGGAATCCAGGAAAGGAACTTGATTCTATCAAAATCAAGCAGTAGTTTTGGGACACACGTGCAAGTGAGTTTGCATTCGAGTCAGTTACAAGTTAAGGCTTTGCTGAGAAGCAAAACTCCATAGCAGCGCCCACAGGTGTCCTGGAAAGTATCTGCAAGGAAAGCAGCAAGAGTAAATAGAAGACTTGAGCTGAAGCGAGCAGGCGTGATGGACTATGGACTGACAGGGAGCAGTTGAGAGCTTTAGGCAGGCACCACAACTAACAACAAAATACTCCTCCCTCCCAGCACAAACACCCATCCCACCTTCACGCTGGCAGCTCTTTGGGCTACAGGTGAAAGGAGAAAGAAAGAAATGTGAACAAAAAGCTCAAAAACTTGGATTTCACCTTCGTGGCAACAGCAGGCAAATGACCTGCTTAGGCCATGGAACATCAGCTGGACTCTCTTCTGGTTCTGGAGGACCAGAAAGCAGAGAAAGGCACACCCAAGCTCTCCAAGCAGCAAAACCTCTCATCCTTTGCACCAGAAGAACGAGATGAGCCAGGAAGAATAATGCTCAATCAAAGGGGTGGCAGAAACCACAATTTGCCTTGGGAAGAAATCTCCAGGTATTTATGCATTCTATAAGAACGTGCTTTTGACTGTTAAAAGAGTCTGGAAACACAACATGCCAATTGGCCAAGTACTGTGATCAAGAAGCAGGCAGACCACGCAGTTGTTCCCTACCAGTTTTTCAGAGCATCATAACTTGCGGTATCAAAGATTTTAAAGGTCTTTTGTAGCTCGGTCTGCTCCCACACTCTGTGACTTAGAAGAGAGGACGGTAATTACAAAGGACTTAGTCTGTTTACATACTGAGAAGCGCTGTACTCAGGACATTTTCTGATCTACGGTGAATCAGCTCTGAATTACATTAGTTGTATATGGGACAACCTCTCTCAGTCTAATTTGTTTTGCAAAATTTGTTCTCCTGGCTCAAAGGTTATGCCTGAGCAATAGGAGAGTCCCAGCAGTGAGGCTGCCTCTGTTGGGTATTCTCTATTTAAGCTAACTCCAGTCACAAGGCTTGCTTAAAGTTTTCCACTCTTAGTCTTGTTTTTCCTTTAATCTTGCTAAGCTTTCTGTATTAGGCAGATGCCCAATGTAGAAAAAAAATTCATCCTAGACCTTTTCCCTCTTTACATGTCAGTGAAAACGGTTCATCTCATTAAGAAAGATAAACAAAAAAATAATTTTTTGGCCATAGTGGAAAAAAAAAAAAAAAAGATCATGAGCATTGAGTTGTAGCGAAGTGCTCAAGTGCCATCTTGTTTTTAAAGCGGAACTTTAATTCAGGTACCTGGAGGGTTTGGGTTAGACATAACCTTTTCTCAGGCTACACCCACCATCTGAATTACACCAGTTTTTAAGCCGTTGAGTAGTTACATATAATTTGCATCGACTTAGTTCCCAAAATGCTACATCTGCATTCCTGCAAGTGGTGTACACGCACCATCCCCTGAGAGCTGGAAACAGTTCTGTTAAGGTAGCCACGTCCAGCTGCAGAAGGTGTGCCTTCTGCGTGAACCCCATGGGAGAAAGAAGTAGAAGCAACTGGGATGGAGAGGGGGAAACAGAAAGAAAAGAGAGAGGAGCAGGAGCCAGAGCCTCGGGAGATGTCAGAGGAAAGAGAAGAAAAACAATAGGAAGACAGCCGGGAGCGGCAGGCTATGAAGATCTAGCAGCTGCGGCTCTACTGACCCCCTGACTCCCTAAACCAAGCACTCCTTTGCTGTTATCCCAAACCCCAACAAAAACAGGGTGCTCCCCACCCGCAGCAGCCTACATGGTTAGTAACTGCTGTTACTATGTTTTTTCAGATGTTTGTGTGCTGAGAGACAGTAGATCTAAACTGATGCTCTAAGAAAAAAATACTGAAATTAAAAATACTTATTATCCGGAGCAACCATTCTTTACATTTAAAAGCAATATGTTACATTAAAAGCATACTAAGTCTGTGAAGGTAACCGTCCAGAAGCCAACAAGCATAGCAGCCACTGATTCCCGTTTCTTCTTGGGTGGGATACAGTCTCTTTGTAGGATCCCAAAGTTCCTTTTACAGAAATCCCTTGTTTCATTCACTGCACAGGACAGGCTGCGTTCTTGTGATGAATGAGGATGGCATAATAAAGCAGAAAAGCTTCTGCTTTGTTCAGCTTTCAAGACAGTAAATAAGATAATGCCCTGCAAGAGAAAGGATGGTGGTACAGACCAGGCGGGTCTAAGCACCTCCTGGGACAACTGAATTCTCTCTCCATTTCTGCCAGGTGCTTCACAGGCGACCCGGCAGGTTGTGGTGTTTGGCCCCTGCCCAGGCTGTGAGACCAGTGGTTGTATTTCGGAAGTACGGCTCACACCGGTAATGAAGGCAGAGGGAGCTATGCTGTGATCATATAAAGTACTGTAAAACGTATCCTAATTTTTTAGGTCTCAGTTCAGGCTCTCAAAAAATTATCCAGCAATCTTGGTTTCAAATTCTGTACCTCAGAGCTCCATATGGAACACAGGCACGATATCCTCTATCTTACTAGACATCAGGAAGATTACAACATTAAACTAATCCTGAAAGAGGTCTAAAGCCCTCACACAAAGTTGATTTAGTTCAATACCAGCATGCCTTCAAGGATCGTGGAATTAGGTAACACAGGGAGAGCACCATGGGAAAACAGATAAGAAAATTAATGATGTCAATGCAAGGTTTGGACGGGTCACAAAGTAAGCAGGGCTCAGGGCCGCGGGCTGAGTGCTGAACGTTGACACCCCGCGGGCTGGCTGAGGCCGAGACTTTGTGAAAGGGCCAGCACGGGGAAAGGGGGAAGAGATGTCATCGGGCGATTAAGAGCCCTGCCTGTACAGGGGAGCAGGTGACATATGGCCACCACTGTGAAACTGGTGGTTTCTCAGGTTGCAGTGCTTGAATGTACGAGCCAGACAGCTAAAGAGTCTGGTTTTTAAACTGCGGGTTGGATTATCAGTTGGTGTGGAGAATATAGGGTACAGCAGAACGTAGCTTCCACGTGCCTGTCTGGGGAAAGGCGGAACAGCAGCTGTTGGGCCTGGAGAAGGCAATAAAGCAACTTACAACCGCTCCCATTTGCCCAGGGTGCACATCACAACCTGCCGCCAGGCCACCTCCACCAACCTCTGCCAACAGGAGAATTTTACAAACTGCGTTTGCTCTGGGAGGATCTGGATTATACCTGTGCCCCCCAAAGCAGCGACCCAATAATTTTCTCCTTCAACCTCTGCTCAGCCTCTACGTTTCTTTCTCCCGCCAGAGACTGCTCGGTTGATTGTCTGCCTCCTTTCCCGCAAGTAGCCTGCGAGTGCAGTGCACGCCCGTACCATTCGAGATAAACCTCCCAGCCACCCAAATGAGTTTGAAACGAAGCCAGGCGACTTTGCCCATCCCCATCTCAAGCTCCCGCTTTCAAGAACATCTCTGTTACTCAACATCGCAACAACACACTGGCAGGAATCCTGCTTCCCACCGCCCTCGGTGCCAGGGCTACCCGCGCTCAGAAATCAAACCGCACTTCATTTTTCTTCTTTCTTCTTTGTTATTTTTTTGGCTTGTGATTTTTCTCTCCTTCTCCCAGCCTGCAGGACAAAGGCAGCACAGCATGAGCCCGCACAGAATTGCCTCCCAGCCGCCAAAGAGGCAGACACCAGGCAGGGCAGCATCTTTGCTACGTGGAGATTTACCTCTGCTGCGTGGAGGTTAACTGGCCTTGCCGACAACCCCGGTGTGGCCAGCCGCAGCTTGCACGGGTGCTTGTGCTTCCCTGCATCTGAACACAGCGTTACCAGCCAGACCATCACTCGCCTTAATTTAGAAAACTTAGTTAGCGTGTTTTCTTGTGATCTGGTTCCGCACCTCCACACGCAGGCTGAGGACTGTCGCACGAATAACAGCGTCGAGGTTACACCACACTTTCCCCCTTCAAAACTACTCGGCGAGGAGGAGACCTGCGGTTATTATTCATTGTAAACATTTCCCACAGACTAAACCCAACAGGTACCAGCAAGTAGTCTTGCTCCTTTGCATTTTCGAGTGTTAACAACACGACAACAAAGGAGCATGCTCAAGAACCACTATATGGAATGAGGTACTTCTGCTGAATTTTACCTCTGTGAACATTTTAAATTTGCAGTTGAAGGTTTATGCCCATTACATTTCTCAGTTGTGAGTATCTGCCAACCGGTTTCTTATTTAATGGAAAAACAAAGAGCAGTAGCAGGGTTTTTCCCAGCATAAGGCATGAAACCAACCCCTGCTACTATAAATCACAAGCAAGAGCAGAGCTAATCTCGAGGATTTTTTTTTTATAGTCATCTGTTCCTGCAGTTTCTAAACTGCAGTCTCAAACCTTTGAAGTATTTTGAAATCTGAATTCTGGCTACAGCTACTAAAAGAAGAGGTTTCTTTTCTGGTATGGACTATTTCTCAGAGGCGCTACCTTCTGTAGTGACGTTTACAGGTGCCAATCCCACAACCTGCCCTGTGCAGACGAGCTCCCGCACCTTCAGGGCTCTCCACGGAGCCGTGTGCCAGGGAAGTTGGAAAGTCGGAGTTCCAGCAACCACCAGCAGTGACGAAAGCACAATACATGCTGCAACACGTACCAAGAAGACCTAAGTCACATCGCTACGAAGCACCAGCCTCCACTGTGCAGATAGTAAAAAAGCACATGCAAGACACATGGATTTGAGATGGAATACACCGACAGAACTTAATAGAATTCCGCATTTTAACCCTGGGCTGTCCAGTGTCTGGCAACCTGATTTCAACGTTGTTTTTAGACACAGATGTCTAACCCATAAAAGGAAATAATAGCATTCATAACTCCATCTTCCAGAGAAATACAGTGAAAAATTGCTTTTTGTTTCTTTTTGAGGACATAAATCACCTAAAAAGATTAGTGAGTAAAAATACAAAAACTAGTAAACATATTAATTCCAGCTTTTTTTATTTGCAAGATATTCAAGTTTCCAGGTTGGTTTGGTTATGAAGGCTTCCAAACACAAATTATGTAAATTACCTATACTAAATATTTGGTTTGCAACAACAGAAAAAGAGTTAATTATTGTGTTACTTTCAGTCTTCTAAAGTCACACTAATGGAAACACTAGTCAAAGATTGCAGTCACTTACATTTTCAGTCCTTGCCTGTCTTAGGTGGATTTTATTGCGCGATAAGATTTCTAACTTCATCATGATGCAACGTGTAGAAGGCTGAATTCCTTCAGCTGCTAATGAAGTGTGATTTGGGGACTCTCTTGCTCCAGCTGGGTGGTAATTAGGGCTTATCAAAGATGGGTCTAGGAAAAGGCTGGGAAATACTTAAGCTCGTTTTGCAGTTGCTCTGAGCTCTTGGGAAAGGAGCTGTGCTTCCACAGTGTTACCCTGAGCTCTTCTGCCTGGACAAGAGAGGTAACGATAAGGTTTTTAACTTCTTCGCAAATGATGCAGCTCTGTGAAGTCTGACAAAAGACTACCTTAATAGATATTTCTGGTTTAGTGTCTTTTAAAGCGTGAAATGGGTAGTTTGCTTTCTCAGACAGCTCAAGTGAAATGTAAATTAAGCAACTGGCTTCAGAGAAACCTTGCAGAACTTGCTCTATACGATGTCTCTTAACTTGAAATTCTGCTTTTCATAGTTGCCTGCCAGCGCAACAAGCAGCCCTGTGTAGGTTTCCCAAAGCAAAAAGAGGATCCTAAAGGTAATTCCTGTTTATGGGGGAACAAAGCCTTGTATTCCTGTCTCCTTGATGATTGTGATAATGGCTCCACGTTAACTAGAAGCAGAAGGGCCTCTCAGGCCTCTAAGTTACTGAATAATCTTAAAAATAATCAATGTAATAAGAAGGTAGCTCCCACTTTCATAAAAATAAGTACTTTAAAAGCAGCTAAAGGTAGAAGCTATACTATGACTTGTAAGATACCTTGTCCATATATGCTATCAGCTGGAAAAAAGGGTGGGAAAAAAAATCTAGACAAGTAGCAAAACGCCTCTCCTTCAGGCAGACTGTAGCTGAGCTGCAGAGCAGGTTCCTGTTTAAAGCCCTTCTCTCTGCGGGGAGCCGCTCCTCTTCCTCCTCCTTCCCTTCCTGAGGGTGGCCTCAAGCTCCTCTTAAAGCAGAACTGCTGCCTGTGAACTGAAAACTACACAACAGCTTTAAAACACCCAGCAGTTTTCCTGAATGGCGAGACTTCAGATTTGGCAAGTGTAAGATGGAGAAGTTTTTCAAAACGGCCTGGGGAAATACGGCCTCAAATATAGTGAAGCACTGTAGAGAAAGCTTCCCCTCCAGTTGTGGTTTTATGTAGTTTTTGCTATAAAATACATACAGTTTTGGTTCTGTTGTAGCTTAAAGGAACACTTCTTCGAGGGGGTTGTGTTTTCCATGAATGTTCTTTATTCGGGGCAAATTCAGCCATTTTTGTGAAAGAAAGCCATTTGCTTTTACATTGAATCAAAGGTTTGCATATCTAAATTTCCACAGGCAGTGGGCTCTATGGATTTGTTGTTGAAAAAAGCTTTTCCTTCTTCTCCCAGGATATACTCAAGATCTTTCCACTATGTGTATGTATGGGGGGGCGGGTCTGCTGTGTGGGTGTGGAGGGATTTTGGTTGTGGGGTTTTGGTTTGGGTTTTTTCTTTCCCTCAATAGTTTGACGTGGTTGTAAGACGTGAAGAGCTTTTAACATCAAAGTGCTCGGAAGCATTCAGCTCGGTCCAGGCTTCCTAGCATTTCAGGGATGCAAGTACGCAATGCGAGTCTGGGCTAAGGAGTCATCCACAGAATCGATAGGTCAGCAAACCTCAAGCTTACAGTTCAGGCCCTACTCCTTCCTTAATGATGTTATCGACTTACCGCGCTCCCTTTGAAATTGTTTCATCCTGTGTTTGACTTGGGGCAAGAAAAAAAAAATCCCAGTCATGAGACCTGCTCCTAACGCAAGTCCTTTAAGTGTCAGGGTTCTGCTCCCATTAGCCAAGGACCAGATGCAGAAGTGGTTTTGTTCTTTTTTTTTTTTTTTTTTTTTTTTTTAATAGTGCCGCAATCCAACTGGTGTTCATATGAAACTGATCCACACAGAGGGCACCTCGGCCCTTTTGGAGATGCTGGCCCAAATGCATGTGACTAGTACTGTATCCCATACGGATGCTGGGGCTGCACTTGGCGCTCCTCAGTGGGGCTGGACCAGGTTACAGAAATACGTGATGGCTGTGTTCCTTGGGCACGTACTGGAGGCTTCGGTGTCTCTGTTCTACTTGCCCACAGTGTAGAAGGATGAGGCTCAGGGCTCTCCAGAGCCTGAAGAAACTCAAAGCCATGCTCCTGATCTCTGGGGCTGGCTGAGGACATTGTCCGTTCTTCCTTCCTGCTGAGTATAAGCCACTGCACAGAAACAAATTCCAAATTTGTGAGGCCAGAAAGAGGAAGAAAGATGAGTCTTTAGCCTAAGTTAATGTATTTTTCTTTGGAAGAAGTCTGATGTTTGTCTGGGCTCCAGAAATCATGTGTTTTATGCTCAAGTGCCCCTGGGGTTAAAACACTGGAGAGTAGATGTGGGAATCCAGCCCGTAGCCCTGGGTCCAGAGCAGTAAATCTAAGCTGTCCTGCACACTGGTAGCTTCTCTGCTGTCTGAAGCTTCTTGGCTGTTCTCAATGTATAGATCACCTCCTCTGTGTACCCTTACGCTGACTTCAAAGGCAAGCCCACGCAGCTCAAAGAGCCCTTGCTGTGGATGGGAAAAGGAAAATTGCCTGCTGAGCGTAGATGGGGCACGGCTCAAGGACGGCCACTGTGGTCACTGACTCGTTGTCCTGTGGGTCTGCATGTGGCTTCATCTGGCAGAAAACCCACTGGCAGCTTGAGGTAGCTCATCCATCAAGGAAAGAGGTGGAGATGGGATTGCAGTCAAAAAAGATTTTATTAAACTTCTCTTTTCAGCAGATAGAGTTCCTGACTCTTGACTAGGGTATGTCCCTGTCCCACCACTGACACATCCGCACATGTGTACACAGACGCTGTGGCATACCCTTGCTAGGGCTTGACTGGCAGCAAGAACAGGATTTAGCTTCTGGGAGACTTGGTTGAACACAAGCTCAAGGTCCTGTGGCTTTCCCGCCTGGGGAAGGGAATATTGTCTCTCTAGTCATGTGATGAGCTATGCTGCCCTGCTGACACGGGACAGTCAGGAGCACTGTTCAGTTAAACCTCTTTTGAGGATGAGGGCAAAGGAGAAGTGAAAGAGTAAAACTGTAATAAAAATTAAAAAAAAAAAAAAATTGCTTCCTTCTCAAGGCTTTTGTGAAAAATGATAGAAATGCTCTTCTTACAGTCTGAGGAGGACTGTCAAGGGACTGACTGACATTCCCAAAGCTTCTCTCCTTACTGTGGTTACATTTAACTCTGCTGGAACAGAACGGAAGAATTTAGGTGGGACAGGACTTCTGAAGGCCATCTGGTCCAACCCTTGCTCATGGCACAACTCATCTCAAAGCCAGGCCAGGCTGCTCGGGCTCTTGTTCAGTTGAAGTACGGAGACTTGACCTCCGCGGGCAGCCTGTTCCAATGTTCCCCCGCTCTTCCTGTGGGAAATCTAGGACGATGTGGTGCTAGTGCCTTTGGGGTTTTGGGCCTTGGACCAGCAGGTGTTTGAGTTAACCAAAAGGCAGTGCTTCCCCTGCGAGATGCAAATTTAATTATGCCTCAACTACGAGGCTACTGCAGATGGGTTTTGTTGGTTTCACTCGGGTTTCTGATGAAGGACACCTGGAAGCTCTATGTAGCAATATGCAATTACCTGGGCTTGAGCAAGGTGCCCCTCAGCAGTGGATGCCAGTGCTGGCAGTGCACCATGCCATAACATGCCATCCCGCTACCTGCCCGCCTTCGGATCCAGTGGCTGCACCAGCGCCATCTGGCCGCACGTCGCGTGGTTCTCTGCGAAGCAACCTGGCTAGAGGCTCTGGTATCAACGTTGCTGTAGGATTTTAACATGCCTCAAAGAAGGGAATCGTGATGTGGCTTTACTGAAACATACCTCAATTTTTTTCTTTTTGCTCCGCTCCTTACAAATAAGAAACAGTTAGGACAGTTGGACAGATTAGAATTATTTATATTCTAACTAATGGGATTAAGTTATTGCCAGAAGCCCTATTTCTACAGGGGAGAAGAATACTAAGGAGGAAAATGTTCTGCTGCAAATGTTCCCTGGTGATTTAGTGTGGTGGGACTAGCAGGCACAGCCCCAAGCTCCCTGTGCTGGGTGAGGATACTGCCAGATGAGATGGAGCATCCTGTGCCCCAGCTTTGCTAGGCCTTTGTTTGACCACAGCAGCAAAATAGCAAAGAGCAAGCTCGAAGGGGGTCAAACGTTTCTCGTGGCTTTGTCGCGAAGGGAGGTACAGTCTCATCTGTTTCACATACTGTTATCGTAGAATCACAGAATGGTTTGGGTTGGAAGGGACCTTACAGATCATCTAGTTCCAACCCCCCTGCCATGGGCAGGGACACCTCCCACTAGACCAGGTTGCTCAAAGCCCCATCCAACCTGGCCTTGAACACCTCCAGGGATGGGGCATCCACAACTTCTCTGGGCAACCTGGGCCAGTGCCTCACCACCCTCAGAGTGAAGAATTTCTTCCTAATAGCTAATCTAAATCTACTGTCTTTCAGTTTAAAACCATTATGCCTCGTCCTATTGCTCCCTGATAAAGACTCCCTCCCCATCTTTCCTGTAGGCCCCTTTAGGTACTGGAGGGGGCTATGAGGTCTCCCTGGAGCTTTCTCTTCTCCACGCTGAACAACTCCAACTCTCTCATAGACTGTCCTCACAGCAGAGGTGCTCCAGCCCTCTGATCGTTTTCGTGGCCCTCTTCCGGACTTGCTCCAACAGGTCCATGTCTTTCCTGTGCTGAGGGCTCCAGAGCTGGACCCAGTACTCCAGGTGGGGTCTCAGCAGAGCGAAGTAGAGGGGCAGAATCACCTCCCTCGACCTGCTGGCCACGCTGCTTTTGATGCAGCCTGGGATGCGGTTGGCTTTCTGGGCTGCGAGTGCATGTTGTCGGCTCATGTCCAGCTTTTCATCCTTCATTACCCCCAAGTCCTTCTTGGCAGGGCTGCTCTCAATCCATTCTCCGCTCAGCCTGTATTTGTGCTTATGAATGTGTGCTTATTTTGTGTATGATATAATTATGTCCTTATTTTGTGTATTATGAATTAAGCTAAAGATTCCTTGCCCAGCTTGTGTCCTGAGCTTTGCATTTGAAGATATCACTTCAGATCTTACTTGGCTGGCTGTGAATGAAAACAGATTCTTCGGGCAGATCTAGATGTGCGAGTCAACTGTACTGTCTTCTCTAAAGAGGATTATTATGAACTTTCTGTAACTTGTTTTCCTAGATATCTTCTGTGGGTTTTTACACAAGAGGACATGAATATTCCAGGTGTAATCATTGTACCTGAAGATTAGGTAATCTTTGATATCAATCGATACCTCCCCTGTCCCCAGGTGTGCGTTTAGGGATTTTACATTGATCTATTCAGTGGAGACTCCTGCAGAAGTGCAGCACAGCAAACGACCTGCTCTATACCTGCCTGTGAGCGCTAAGAAGGGTTTGCGACATCTCCCCTCCCTTCTCTTCATCGTACAGCACTTCTCTTTCTGACAGCGGTTCAGCTCCTGATGGAAGAACAAAACCTTATCACGGAGGTCCCAGCAGCCCTAAAGCGCCTGGCCAAATACATAGTGCGTGGTTTCTACGGAGTAGAGTACTCCCTGGCCCTCGATATACTGATCCGCTATCCCTGCGTGAAAGAGGATGACCTGTTACAGTTGCTCAAGTACGAACGTAAACAACTGCGTACCATCCTCAACACGCTCAAGGCAGACAAGCTTGTGAAGCTGCGTATGCGAGTTGAAACAGGGCCTAACGGGAAGAGCACAAGGCACAATTATTATTACATCAATTACAAGGTGCTGGTGGATGTGGTGAAATACAAACTGGATCATGTACGCCGGAAAATAGAGGCGGATGAGCGGGATTCAACTACCAGGTTCTCCTTTAAATGTCCATCTTGCTTCAGCACTTACACGGACCTGGAAGTCAATCAGCTCTTTGATGTATTTACAGGTATGTTACTTATAGTGCATATTTGCTCTTATCTTAAAGAGTAACTCTGATAGCACAAAACTGGCTCCTGTGCAAACTTTGCAAAAAAAGCATGTTTGTTAGGATATACTTCTTGTTTGCTGGTGGACAAGGGCCTGGGATGGGAGAACCTGGAGGTCAGGGTAAGAGAAAAAGCTGTCTCTGTAGAACAGGCCAAGCAAGAAGAAGAATAATCTTGAATACACGAGCTGAGGTTGGGAATCTGATCTGAGGCCTCAGCTTTGCTCGGAACAAGACGCTTAAACTGTTTTAACATCACTCAGATCCAAGTCTTGTGAGTCCTGCTTCCTCATATGGAAGTGAAAATACTAATATTCCTTTTACTCCGTTTTGAATTTTTTAGTTAATCCATTTGCATGTTCGATTCTTCTGATGGAAGAGTTGGACGAGACGGCACCTACTGCAGTAAGCATCGTGCAGCTGGGCCGTGGAGGAGAGGCATTCTGTCACTCCTCTGCTGGGAATGGGGAAGTTCGGGCTCCTCCCAGGGCAACATGATGCATCCACAGGAGAAGTGGCATCAGAGCTTACCGGGTTTCTCTTCTCCGAAATCAAAGTAACTAAATAGAGTACTCTTTCAAAAGGAGTTAAAACGGCATCATATCGCAATGCAGGGGTCTAAGCGCAGCTGCTGTGGCAACATCTGGGTCGTGGTGCCTGGAACGGAGGCCAGAGCCAGGCAGGGTGAACTGAACCCTGTGTGGCTAACTTGAAATGTCAAAGGTGAAGTCGGCATGCTGTCAGTTTGCAAAAATCACTGCTTTGTTCTAAATAGAGGGACTTTGTCAAGTTACTGAAATGCAAGTGTTGAGGCCAGTGACAGATTTTAATAGAATAGGCTTGAATTTTATTTTTTTTTTGAAGATATAAATATAATTTTTTAGCATATGTTTTGACTCTAAATGAGTCTTTTTGAACTTCAGAAGTCTGAACAACTAAACCCAGATGCTATTTATGCTTGCAAATGACTTTTCTTACATTACAAACTAAGAAAAAGATGAGATCGGAGAAGAAAAAAATAAACCTTACTGTTTGATGGTACTCCATGTCTAGCCAACTTAATTCTTTCCCCCAATACAGACATTTCTCTCTTGCATAGCAAGCATGTGAGTCCTTCTAAAAAAAAAAAAACCAAACCCCAAACAAACAAAAAACCCCCCCAAACCAACCAACCAAAAAAAAAAACAAACCCAAAAAAACCCAAAAAACAACCAACCCCCCTGGCTTGCTTGTATAACTTGCGTTCCCCTCATTGATGTGAACAAATGGATAAAGTCCAGTGCAGTCAGAACATTTTGGGAATTGTCCAGGCTTGGATTTCTTAACCAGGTACTACTCATCTCTTGCATCATATGAACATGAGAATTTCCACTTTGGATAATGTTGCAGAGACTTTCCGCTGCACTTACTGCAACACTGAAGTAGAAGAAGATGCCTCAGCACTTCCTAAGCAGGATGCTCGAACCTTGCTAGGAAAATTCAATGAGCAGATTGAACCCATCTTTGTGCTACTGCGTGAGACTGATGATATTGTTCTGCCGTACAACTTGCTGGAGCCTCAGCCAACAGAAATACCCGAATTATCAGAAAGGTATAAACATAACCCTAGAACTTCTGATCAATACACCCCCCCCCAAAAACTTTCCAGTTGTAAAATCTCTGAAAGACTGATCTTGCAACCTACTTCCTACTCCATCCTGCTTTGTTCAGTGCTTAGTGAAGCAGCCTGTAGTATCTAAGGCTTTCTAAATTATTGTTATGCATGTATAGTTTTATTTTTCCTACCTTTTTTTGTTTTGAGGAGTAATTTTGCAGGCTTCTCCTTTGGCTAGTATGTTCACAGCCCTTCCCGTGAGAAAGTAAAGTTTCTGTATCAGCGTGCTTCATCCAGGGATGAAGAGACCATGCAAAAACCAATGGTTCAGAATCACTTGCCTCTGTGATGAGGTAATAGGGAATGCAAATTATTTTAATAGAAAGCACTTGTTTTGTCAGCAGACTAGCTTTAACAAGTTTCTTGGGTGGGTTTTTTTTGTCTTTTTTAACTGGAAATTGGGAGGAAGGGGGTCTTGCCTGTATTTAACCTGTCCAAAATGGGTGACATTTCATTCAGCTTTGATCAGAAAGTGGGTTCGAGTGTGCTGGAATCCTGCAGCCGACCTGAAAAATGGGCCAACAGAAATTCCTCTTTTGGCAATATGTACACCCAAAACTTGGTTATTGATGTCCAAGACGCTGAGCCCAAGAAGAAAACAAGGGAGAAAGCAACTAAAGAGCAACCTATCTGGATGTCAGAGAGCACTGTGGAAGGAGCAACAACAGCCACCGCTAATAGTGCTGGTAAGTTTTAAGCATTAGCAAATACTTAAGTTCAGCAGCCTTACTGCATTTAAATATAGCTTTCCTACTGAAAATGCAGAGAGCTTGGTCTGGAATGTAGAGTAATGCTTCAATTCTCCACTAGTGGCAATCAGATCTTAGTTTCTAAAAACTAGTCTTTAGACTGATATAAGTAGTATTCCCAAAGCCAGAGGTCAGGTACCAGGTCCTGAAATTTTGGGCTCTAACTGTGCAGTAACATCAGTGGTAATCTTTAAAGCGGAAAGCTCTTGGAAATGTCTGCACTCTCAAGAGAATTCAAGTGTGTAAAAAAGACTGAGTAGAAAAAACTGTATGTAGGATGCCTGTGGTAATAGTAAACTACTGATAGGTCTAACACTTAGTACTGTGTATTAGCAGTGAATGCTTCTGAAGAAACTGAAGAAAGTGTCAAAGAAACTGTCACCGATAATGAAATCATCAAGACTCTTCTGATCCACGAATCCAAGTCATCATCTAGCACAGATCAGGCTCCTGTTGTCAAAAGCAAACTACCCCAATCTGGCAGTGACACCAGTGAGTCTGAAGAAGATGCCAAGCACTCAAGAGGAGCAGGAATGAAAGTAGCAGGCAGCAACTTTGAACAAGAGGAACAGGAAACACAAGGTCCAATTTTAATGGTAGCTGGTCAGCCTCATTCATATGGTGAAGTCAGTGAAAATCCAGAGCTTGTGTCTCTCATGACAAATGAAGAGAGAGAAGCTTATATAAAAGTAGGGCAAGAAATGTTCCAGTCTGTCTTTGAATAAATACTCCATGAATATGCAAACTTGTATAGCATGGGTGAAGGCTTCTCTTGAAATAAGACAGTCTAATAGTTTAACTTATGTTCTTCAAAGTTTACCACTGAAGGGTTAAGTTTTGTTTGAACTCCTTGTTGGTTCTGCAAGGTAGTAATCCTGTAGTAGGTAACTACAGTTCAAAATACTAGCATTGCAGCAAAAGCAACCCAAAATTACTATGGGTTTTCTGTTGTTTTAATGCTTGATTTTGCAAATGCTGTAATTAGATTTAGAGCATAGAGCATGAATCATTTCAGGATATAATGGGATCTGATGAAAATAAAGCTTCAAAAGCAATGTTGCAACCTGCTGTAAGAAATCAATGATTCTACATTCCTCCCAGAAGTAGCAGATACTTCCAGTAGTGAAAATGAGTTATAGTCCAACATGATTTGGTCTTGCTCCATTCTGCTGTTTTGTTAGGTCACTTGCTACACAACAGTAACAGATCACAACCTCCCTCTAAGGGAAGAGCTGTTACTAAATTGCGTTAGCTACAGTAGGGAACCAGCTCTGGCCTCTTTCATCTTAAAAAAAAATTATATATTAATTCTTTGTACTCATTGCTCCACAGAACTGTCTCTGAAGTCATGAACTACAATGTATACTGGATAGTAAAATATAACATTCATTTTGGTCCAGATTAGTAAGGAAGCAAGCAACGTATCAAGCAGAAGACTCTGTTTCTCATCTCTTCTTCACACACTCTCCTGTAATCTTTTTAAGTAAGATCTTCTCTACTACCACTGAAAAACACATTCTGCTTGAACTGAGCTCCATATGCTTAGGACTTGCATCAGAATATAAGAGAGTGCTTAACTTCTTCAGCAATTCTAGTATTTGTGCCCTTGTAGTCTACTTTCATTATCCATTGCTCAAACTGAAACACAGGAGGTTAGGAAACACTCTTTTTACTGTGAAGAGTGACTGAGCGCTGGTACAGGTTGACCAGAGAGGCTGCAGTCTCCCACCTTGGAGATATATTCAAAAGCCATCTGGGCATAGCCCTGGGCAACCAGCTCTGACTGGCCCTGCTTGAGCAGGGGGGTTGGACAAGATGACCTCCAGAGGTCCCTGCCAACCTCAACCACTCTGTGAAGAAAAGGTAAAGAGAACATATGACCAAAGAAACACCGTATCAGTGTGTTGTTCATACACACCATTCCAGGGCAAGAATTCAGGAATGGTGTGTGCTCATGCTACTTCATGAGCTTTAGAGCTTAACAATTTACTATATAAATTAGACTTGCCTCAAATATGCACAAATGTTCTACTTTATGAAAATGTCCTCTTTTAGATCTACTGAATGATTCTTGTGCCAAGTCAGTAATTAAAAAATTTAACTGTTTCACTTGGTCACAGTACATTTCCTCTCTCCTCAAAACTGTAAAGTCTTTCCTGCATGCAGTATCACCATGAGTTTAAAGCCTGCACAGTAACCAAGATGTCTTCAAACCTTTTAATATACTTTTGTCTTTGGAAATTAAAGATATGTGATTGTCATCTGCCATTTAAAAAATCACTCATAAAACCTGAAGACACTCAGAACAAACTAAAAAAAAAATCACAGACGAATCGCACTCGTTTTATTCAAACTTCAGGCATATTTAGGCTTCACTGTCACTAGACCGTCTCCCACAGCATATAGCCGTATTTTTACACTAACCTCAAAAGGAAGACAAGCCTGAATTAAAGATGTCCATTGCATTTTAACTTTGAGAAAAGCCTTGTATTTGTTTAAGGTAAACAGGATCTCTATAATGCAGCAGATATGCTGAATAAGCTATTTTATAACTTACTGTTATTAACAACTCTGATCCGAAGTAGTGAAGAAAATTTTTGTTCTGGTTCAAGTTTTCTAATCTACTTTGCTACAATCCTCATTCCATGTTTGCCATGAGACTTCACTAGGTGCTGACTTTAACTGGTTTTTTTAACATTAACTTTAATTGTAATTTCCTAAATTTCTTCCTTCCTATATGAAAGCCCTTTACAAAGTCAAATCCTTCAGGAACAAGTTCTACAGGCTTTCAATTGCAGCAATTTTAAGTGTTACATGTGAATGGATACTGAAACTTTGAGACAGGTTTATCCCTTTGCATATTGAAAGTGCAAAACAGAAAATGCAGAAAAATACAGATGGTTTCCGCAGTTAACTACAAAACCAGGGTATTTACTTCACCTCAGATAAATGTGTTGATAGAAATGAATTTCACAGGTCACAGACAGGGACTTTCCTTTTTTTACAGACCAGCTATACTTAGGCTATAAAGGCAACATGTAGGTGTGTGCTGTGTCTACACCTCATATTTGTAGAAACCGGTAAACAAGAAACAAAGAGTTTCTTGCCCCAGGAAAGTTTGCAGTGTTCCTCTGAAGAGGCGTAACAAACTGCTACAAGCATGCCAACACTTAAAGTCAGTTAATTTCCAACAACAAACTCTGCAAACCATTTTGTAAGCCAGAGGAAAATTTTTCAAAAGACAGATTTACAGACAAGTCCAAACTTTATTTAAAACTACCATTTTGAACAATTTTAAAATTACTAAACAAGTCACAATAAAAAATAAAAAAGATTAAGACAGAAAAAGAACAGTGCAGCAAAACTGAATAGAAGAGGATTCAGTTCCAGCTGTTCAAACTGCCCCAGGCAGAAGTTAGCATACCTATTCCTAAGAGGCAGTGTGTCAAAAATTTTACATTTTTATACACTTCCAGAATTCTGGGAAATTAGTGCTGACCTTCCATATGCATTTGTATATGTGGAGTTTATAAATGCAGATATCTTCAGGTTATTCTCATGCACTCTGAGCTCCAAAAGTTTCTGTAAAATAAGAGTATACTCATTATTGTCTAACAGCAACACAGCATCAAACACAGCTCTTGGCCACATTACAACTCCTCGTAAGTATCCATTAAAGCACCTTGATGAAATATTTCATCCTCACCTTTTTTCCACAAGCATTTTGAGCCATAGCTCACTTGAACAGCTGCAGCCACCCCTGTACACAGATGAAGAACAGCTTAGTTGCTAGCTACCAATTTTGTGTGCCACGGCATTCTTAGCCAGACTATTCCCACACCAGACACGTGCATCAGCATTCACCACACTGATAGGGACAGACTTCCACTAGCATAGCTCTGACAAGCAGAACGTGACGGGCAGTGAATGAAATGGAAGGAAAGATGCACCTTCCTTCACACTCTCTTCTGGAAAATCCTATGCTGTCACTGCAAATGCATGAGGTTTAACAAGGCCAAGTGCCAGGTCCTGCACTTTGGTCACAACAACCCCAGGCAATGCTCCAGGCTTGGGGAGGAGCGGCTGGAAAACTGCCTGGCAGAAAAGGATCTGGGGGTCCCGGTGGGCAGCTGGCTGAACACGAGCCAGCAGTGTGCCCAGGTAGCCAAGAAGGCCAATGGCATCTTGGCCTGGATCAAGAACAGCATGGCCAGCAGGAGGAGGGAAGTGATTGTGCCCCTGTACTCAGTGCTGGTGAGGCCACAGCTTGAGTACTGTGTTCAGTTTTGGGCGCCACAGTATAGGAGGGACATTGAGGTGCTGGAGCGTGTCCAGAGAAGAGCAACAAAGCTGGTGAGGGGTCTGGAGAACATGTCTTATGAGGAGCGGCTGAAGGAATTGGGATTGTTTAGTCTGCAGAAGAGAAGGTTGAGGGGAGACCTTATTGCTCTCTACAACTACCTGAAAGGAGATTGCAGTGAGATGGGAGCTGGTCTCTCCTCCCAAGTAACTAGTGATAGGACAAGAGGAAACGAGTTCAAGTTGTGCCAGGGGAGGTTTAGGCTGGACATTAGGAAAAAATTTTTCACTGAAAGAGTTATCAAGCATTGGAACAGGCTGCCGAGGGAGGTGGTTGAGTCACCATCCCTAGAGGTGTTTAAAAGTCATGTAGATGTGGTGCTTGGTGACATGGTTTAGTGGCAGACCTGGTAGAGTAGGGTCAATAGTTGGACTGGATGATCTTAAAGGTCTTTTCCAACCTAAACGATTCTATGATTCTATAAATGCATTAAAAACAAGCATTTTCATCAGCTTATACTGTTTGAGGAATTGCAACTAGCTACACTACCAGGAAACTACTACCATTGGAATACTCAGTTCATGCATTTATATATGCCATTACTACAACCTCCGCTGGAGAACTACAAGCCTAACAATAGAATAGAAGTCTCTAGTACCATAACTTGTGTCACAGTATCAACATTATGTTAGAAAATAGAAAAGTTTCTTTGACCTGCATTACCATTAATTTTTTGTAGCTGCACAAATACTGTTTAATGACAGTGACAAGTCTTTATTGCTGTCATACACACAAAGTTTCTTCTGCCTCATGGTGTGCTTCATATAAAAAAATAATTTCCTTTTCCCTGAAGAGATATTTTACCATTCTGAAAAGTCTCTTGAACTTTTCTATTACAGAAATACTGAGCAGTCTGTCAGCAAATTACATTGAGCATTATTAAATCAGATAATAGCAATTAGAATTTGCAATATTTTTAAACCCAAGCTTGTATTACAAGCAACAAAAATACTATTCCATTTTAATAAGGTTCAAAACCATTAAGTTATAACATGCATTTTAAATATATTAATTTTTATTACTTTATTAGCCACAGAACCTAACAGAATAACATAGAAGGAACATGGAAGGCAAAATCTCTTCATATCAATACATCATTTTCAAATGCATGGTAACAAAAAAGGATATTCTTTCAGCACCACAATTACTGCTTACTTCAATCAGTGATAACAAGATATTTAAATTCTAGGCTGTTCCAGAGTGTTTTCCCAATAGGTGTAGAGATTTAGAAAATAATCTTTACCAGGTTCTTTCAGAGTTTGGGCATCTCCTACTAATTCTTGATCTTGAGCTCCACCTCCGTCCAGTAATTCATCAGACAAACTGTTGGTTTGGGCCTCCGTTGCCATTTTCTTCATTAAATCTGCCTTTGTAACAGATAAAGCAAAACTCAACATTCTGGATAATTCTTACTGCTATCTAGATAATTAAGACATTTAGGGTGTGCACTTCTAAACAACAACCCCACAAGCAATAGCAAAATACCTCTGAATACACTGCAAGTTTAAGGGGCAAGTCTTCAACTTTCACAAAGTCATCTTCATCAGATTTTTGACTGACATTCCCAGAACCAGCTTCCTGTTAAGAAAAATAGTTACATTTAAGAGAACAGTGCTACTCTGTTTTATTTTCACTCCAAAACTAGATTTTTGACTATTATGATAAAGTACATCAAAAAGCAATGCCCATATCGAATTTGCAGGTGAAAACTGAACAAGACTGGAAACTAGAAATAACACTGAAATAGAAAAAAGCTTCTATTTTCTCTTGGATGTATCTTAACTGAAATATACGCACATATTCATTCACCAGCACAGGTGACTCTGTATCAGGGCTGCCAGCCATAGAGCTTTCAGAACTTGCAGCAGATGATTTGTTTCCTACACACGTTGTATCTAGTGTTTGAGTTTCATTTACTGGTAAAGATGAGCTTGATTCTTCTGTTTTCATACTGGCTGTTATGAAGGATTCTGGGGTATTGACTGTTAAGGGTGGCGTATTCTCCATGACATTGAGGTAATGAGGCAAAATTGTAGCCACATCTTGTTCACCTAAAACCACAAAACTACATTTTAACTAGGTCGAGATAGTAAAAAGTCTGAGTGTACAAGAATCCCAGATTTTATTTTTTTATTTTACAAATTATTATTCAAAGCTACAGATGAGCAATGAAAATGAATCAGTCTGACTGAAATAAAACATTAGTTATTTTACTCTCATACACTGAAGTATCAGCAATTATCACAAGATAGGATCTGACTTAAAAATTTCTGAATTGATACAGCTTTAAAAAAACCAACCAAAATCAAACCAACCGAAACCCAACTTCCAGAAATGTATGACCTCCTGTAAAATATTCATTCTAGGCATAAGGAGATATAATACAGAACAATAAATTCCTTAGCATTTTGCCACATTCTTGTGGCAACACAGAATCTACTCAAATACTGCTTTTAGTCTACAAAAAAAGACCAAGAACAAAACCAGTATTTGCAACAGAAAAACACAAGAAAATAAGGAGGTAACAACAGTTAGATTATAAGTGACATTTGTACCACTCAGCAGTGTTTCTGTCTTTTGGCAGAAAATGATTCCTTGGTTCTTAATCAGTTACAACACAGCATTACTCACAGAAATAAATCTTTAAAATATAAAGTGATTTCAATTGCTAGTAAATGGTAATAGCAGAAAAAGCAAGTACTAGACAAATCTAAACATCAAAATATTGCAGCAAACAAGTTAACTCTGCTACAGTTGTGTACCAAAGGCTGCAACAATCAACTGAAATTCATGCTATTGTCAAGCATCAATCACACATTTATTATTCCAGGTTTTCTCTTTAAAAGGTTTGCTGTGTCTATATCAACACAGATACAGTTCCATGATAAAAAAACCCAGCCTAGTAAACTCTTGCAAAATTGATGTTCTTCCTCTTAATTACATGTATCACAGGCACTGTCCAAGATAATTCGCACAATATGCAAATTCATATAGATGTGTTAATCTCTCAGTTACTGTGTACTGGGCTTACCTTTAACATTAACAGATTCTTGTTCTGATGACAAAATCTCACTGCTTTTTGTCTTATTTAGTTCTTGGTTTGAAGTCTATTGGGGAAGGTGAAAACAAGTTAGAACAAATTCAACTAATCAGCTTCATAGCTTATCGGCTAATTTATTCTTCCTTGCTAACTAGGAACACACTGTACATCTGCTCCATGCTTTTAACTAGTTTGAAATAAAGATAGCAAGTTCTACTCTCTATTCATCACCTGGTCAACCACACCTTAAGAAACTATTAACACCGATATACGTGTCTTACTAAGCATTTAATTGTCTTTTCACTACAGTAGTTCCCAGGCAAACTCTTTAATTCCACTGAAAAAGATCTATTGTTGTAGCCCTTAAAGTAAAATGCTCCAGTTACATCCTTCCCTAAATGTTAGTAGCTGTTGAGTAAACCAAAGTTTCAAAAGACTCAGAAGTCAATCTTATTTACTGAGATGTAACGAATTGACAAGTCTCCAGAACCAGGTCACACACATCCAAATATTTTTAAGGAAATCAACAGTGAAATGACAATAGAAAAGCCAGTAACATTTCACCATTGTTCTAGAAAAATGTATTACATGATGAAGAGGAAAGACAAATCAAAGACATCCTAAAATACACGAGTCAATGGCTTCTGCAAAGGAAAGCCCAATTAGAACTTGATCTCAGCAAACAGAGGAAGAACCAGTTAACAGTTTAAAACTTGATGTTTTTTTGAAAGTTTAGCTTTTCTACTGAAGCTTAACATTCTCTCTCTCCGACAGCAGATTTAAACAGTAGTTTTGTGCGTGTGTCCATCCATCCCTTTTGGCAACAGCCATACCAATAATAAATTCAGGTGGGGAATGAGCAGTAGATGTTTTGTATGGATTACCTATTGCTTTCATGTAATTTCTTGTACCATTCTTCTACTTTTGTTAGTATGAAAACAGCGCAACACGAAAAACTGATATTTGTCTGAAAAGCTAGGCACTGGCGTAGGTTTGTTCTGTCTGTACAACTTTGGCGTACCTGTTCATTTTCAGTTGTTGTTTCACTGTTGGCTTGTAGTGATGTCTGCACATCAACAGGTCCTTCCTCAAATTCTATTTCTTCATCTTCGTTCTCATCTTCTCCACTGCCATAGTTAGTCAGAGCTTGGGTTTCTGCTTTTGATAAACCTGAAAGCAAATCAACATAAAACCATCTTCATCCTGGATTTACATATTGACAGAGCCTGACAGAGTAAAAGTCAGGCTGCAAAATCCAAATCTCTTTTGGGAATTTACTGCAACGATCAGTTATAACTCATACTTCAAAACATTCTTGGAAATTAAGATACAGCGATGAGCAACTTTAAACGATCCATATGATCTACGTAAGCTGTATTACCAACAAACACCACTGTGTTGGTATGAAATGTCTAAGTTACTAAACAAGTTGGTGTGAAGAATTTAAATATAAGGGAAACCAAGCCATGAATAACTGGTGTAAAACAGCAAACAGGACCAAAAAAATTATTAAAAATATGCATGTTTAAAGAAAAGCATATTCAAAAATCATCATTTAAATGCAAAACTGTGCAAAAGATTTCAGCAGCTTTCACATCCTTCAGGTTAAAGGTTGAGAAACTTTAAGTTTAGCTGAGACAATATATGTAACTTAAATGAATCAGATTCCAACACATTTCTACAGATCTACTGGTTACAAAGAACAAAAGCTCCTCTAATTGGAATGTTGAACCCTTGACACAATACTAATAAATACAGTACTGGAAAACTTTCACTGGAAAAGACCTGACTAGAAAACCTGTGAGGGAAGATGTTACACAGTAGTACTTCACACAAATCCTGTTGTAAAATTAGTTGGTCAAACCTACAGTGAAAACATTGAATAATGAGCTATAAAAATCACTTACTTATTGCCACTGGACCACTTTCACTTTCCTCCTCTTCCTCTTGATCAGATGCATCAGACCTAATGCTTTCAGCAACTCCATTACCATCATACATTTCTGAGTCCTGTACAGGTTTAACGGTTTCAGTCTCATCCTTGTCCTAGGAAAACAAGGCATATTGTGCAATTTTTTTTATTTTTTTATTTTTTTTTAATCTAAAGATTAAGTTATGGTTTCTGCATCAAGAAGTGACCTGTGTTTCTCAAAATCAAAAGTCTACAGACTAAAAACTAATGTCTAAAAAGTCCTTACAGGCTTGAAATAAATACTGCAAAGCTAATCCTGAAACAGAGCATCATAATCTACTATATGAGATCGTGCACTGTTCAGACATAGCTATGAAGGGCATCGTAAATGAGTATTTCATTATCTGAAAAGGTTCACACTGATCAGCATGTTAGCTTAAAACAAGATTTTTTTTAAATTAGATTTGTCACTATCACAAGGAAGACAGACACACTTACATTATTACCTTCTAGTGACTTCCCTGCCTTTCCTAAATGACCTCTAGTAAAAATTAGGAATATTCCTACCTGCTGTTTCTCATTTCTTTGGCAATAAGCTACTCATCAGTTTCTCTACTGAATGATTTGCTAAACACCTTGAGTGAAAGAATTCTGCTCAGTCTATACGAACCCCAAGTAAAGCCCTGAGTTTGGCTCCAGATCTTGAAAGGACTCTTCTACACTACAGCAACCATAAAAAGTGATACACAGATTCCCACTTTCACTTCCAAAACAGTGTGACAGAAGCTCCAAGCCCTAGAAGGAAGCACTGACTTTATGCCCATGCATATGCCTATGCCCATTTAGGAAAACATTCAAGATTCTACTTGGTACATTACCTGTATCTTTCCCTTGGTTGGAAACAGCTGAACATTCCAGCAGAAAATACAAACCTTCATATACAAGCCCTCTCCCAAACACAATTATTTTTTAGTGGTTTTCAAAACAAAGAGAAAAGGGAGAAATTTGGGGCTTTAACATTTAATACTCAAGAGCACACAGACTTGGACTCTGAAGACCTCACGAACCATCTGTCCCAACTCAGAACATCTACCTTCTCCTTAAGATGAAAAATAAAACAACTTATTCCGTATCATTAAAAAAGAAAATGTTAATTGCTAAAAATAATTAAACACCGTCTCTACTTACTGGCCCTGTTATTTAATTCTTCAAGGAATGATTATATTCTCAATGCTCTGAACTGGGAATACAGGCAACAGCCCCAGATCAAATCCCACAGTAAACACCTTTGGAACACGTCTTTTCTTTTTAATTTAAAATACAGAAAATGAATACTGAAAGGAAAACACCAAGATCCTACCCTAAAGCTGCTCAGCAAGTATCACAAATTATTCCATTTCAGTTGCGTACCATTCAACATAACCTTTGCTCTTTTTAGACTTTCAAATTGTCAGTCCTAAAGCAAAGCTCATTCTACATAAAGGTCACCAACCATAAACAGAAAATGCTATCTTTGTTGATCTGACTGCACTTCTTGAAAGGTAACAAGATAATGTTTTATAAGAAATGCATATCGAACAGTCTTTACACTGGTAATGGCTCTGCAGTAGAAACAGGAATAAAAACAAGAGCAACCAAGAAACTGGTATCCAAGCCATGTTTACTGAATGCATATAATAACAAAGACTTGATGAAGGCAGATTTTTCTGTAGTCCTTTTCCAGACCATGAACTCAAATTAAAAAAGGGAAATTTTCATTTACTTTGTTACTTTATTAAAGTAAATCACTGAAAATAACAGAAAGGAGATAAACCCCATGATGTTTAATAAATTTATAAACAATAGGAAATGGGCTGCTTATGGATACTGGATTTATATGACAGAAAACAGTAAGACTAAGTGATCTGTGAAATTATCTGAGGAATCAAGACAGTTGAGAAGCATAAACATACTTTGTCCTCATCGACATCTTCAGCAGATGAACAAACATCCAGCTGGAGACCTTTTTTTGCCTAGAAGAAACACAAACTGTCTTCAATTCTAAACTGAAATAACTTTGAAATACTGAACCAAACTAAGGCTCCTGAAAGCCTGGCTGAAATGCCAACCTTACTGCTGTTTTGAGATAGCAGTTCTTGGTAAGCCACAGGGACTTCTATACTACGAGAGATGTTTACACAGATGTCTTCAAAATATTAAAAAAATATTTTAAAAATATTAAAAAATATTAAAAAAAATGTGAGAGCCCTTTTTATTTAAACAATTATGTTTACATGGGATAATTCTCCAGTCTGTGGTTAAATCACATGTAACATATAGAATTAGATATACCAGCTCCGGTCAAGACAGCTGTGTTTTTCAGTGTGGAATCTAAAACCAGTCAGCTTACTGGACTCAAGACAGCCACAAAATCAAGCAAGATCAGATGTGCCTGCATCAAGATCCCAAACCTGAAAGCTGTAAGAAGACTATATAGAGATAATTGTGCGGATCTGTCCAAAATAACCAGGACCTACCAGTTCTGGCTCTGTTGAATCTGAACTGCTGCAACAGCAACAAGGCAAACATTGACCTTAACACTAATTCTTCTGTCTTCCAGGAGACAGGAAGAAATGCCAGATCTAAGTTGGCTCCATGCATTCTCACAGGAGTGTATAAACCAATCCTTTATGTAACAAAGGCCCAATGAGCAACTTCAGATAAAATAGGATGTCATGTCCAAATCCTTCTGGATTCAGAGAGTTTCTCTGGCCTCTTTACAAGGTGCTCTGCAGTTTCTCTTGCACACTAGCCATAGTACTGGTATATCTGAGTTGAACTATCTTGAAATGTAGCTGCTGATATGCTACTTATAGGACTTTATAGTTTATGACAGATTCACAAAATATCTTCCATTGATTTGTTAAATAAGAATGAGTGGAGGTTTGCTTTGGTATTTGTGTTTCTAAAAGAAAGCTGAAAGGACACTGAAGTCATAACTATACTATGCAAGAAAAAACACTGAGGTAGATACCTGACCAATTTAAGTACATGAACGTACATGTAACTAAAAAAAGCTATGTTCCTAAAAAATGCAAGACAAATTAAAAATACTGATGCAACATCTTTAATAATGTAAATGGTGTGAAAGCGAACCAAAACTTATATTGTTAGAGCAGAATGTGTACTACAGTCTCAAACATTTCTGAAAAGCTTGTATTTTATACTTCAAGTCTAGAAAGTGATACTTTATACATATGCCAACAAGCCAACTATTTGATGACTTCATAGGACTTATTCAGGTTAGGTAAAGATAGTGGCTGACTAAGCTCCTGCAAAGAAAGCTGTAGGCATAACGAGAGAGATGAACTGAAACATCCATAATTTAGCTCGGACAGAGTTAATTTTCTTCATACTAACTGGTATGGGGCTATGTTCTGGAGCTGTGACGAAAACAGTGTTGATAAAACCAGAGTGTTTCAGCTATTGCTGAGCGACGCTTACACAGCATCAAGGCCTTTTCTGCTCCTTGCACCACCCCACCAGCAAGTAGAGTAGGGGTGCACAGGAAGCTGGGAGGGGACACTGCTGGAACAGCTGACCCCAACTGACCAAAGGGATATTCCATACCATACGAGGTCATGCTCAGCTATAAAAGCTGAGGGAAGAAGAAGGAACAGGGAAATGTTAAGAGTTATGGTGTTTGTCTTCCCAAGTAATCGTTACACAAGATGGAGCCCTGCTTTCCTGGAGATGGCTGAACACCTGCCTGCCAATGGGAAGCAGTGAATGAATTCCTTTGTTTGCTTTGCTTGCCTGCACCACTTTTGCTTTACCTGTTAAACTGTCTTAATCTCAACCTATGAGTTTTCTCACTTTTACTCTTCTGGTTCTCTCTTCCATCCCACCGGTGGGGAGTGAGCAAGTGGCTGTGTGGTGCTTAGCTGCCTACTGGGGTTAAACTACAACAGCTACTGAATGGCCCCTGATGTTAATACTATTTCAACACTTGACCATCCACTTGTGCACACACAACCATTAAAACACACTTCTTTTGAATTACCAACAACAGACTATGCAATTAGATATCTGTAACAGACACTCCTCTATAATATAGGTCAGCTCCCTTACTGAGGAAAAGTAGTTCATGCTTCTACACAAGTAATACTGTGACTACACAGCACTAATTTGCAAAAAACTATATATACAACATATGAACTAAGGTAATCAAAGTAATTTAGGAAATACAGATACTTACGAAACTCAGAAAAGCTACATTTTTCAAAAATATAATAAAACAAACCTCTTTAGCATAAGACTGTATCACTTCAGTAGTTTCTATTTTTCTTTTACATCTCTGCTTTACAGAAATACTGTTGTTGTCCAAGTCTTGCATGAGTTTAAAAAAGGCTAATTCATTAAATAACACTTCAGAGATCTCCACAAGAAGGTCCTCCCCACAATCTTTTAATTTTCTACCAGCAAATTTTGCCAGTGAATCCTGTGAAGAGAAATAATGCTTCAGCTTTTGAAACAGGCTTTCAAACTTCAAAGAGTAACTATTTGTCATATTCCTAGTAACTCAAAATTAGTGAGGTATATAACAGCTCATACTTTTTAAGAAATATGGTTTAGCATCTTAGATAAGTAGAATCTCTAGTCACGTAACACAGAACTTATCAAGTTACTGATTTAAAAAAAAAAAAGGAAGGAAAAGAGCAGCCTATTGATTTTTCAGGAATTTAAACAAAATGTCCACGAAGAACATCACCAGAGCAGTCCTTGAAGACAGCCACAGGCAGGAGATACACCTCTCACTATCTGGCAGTGATGGAAAAGAAGCTCTGTGCATAGTAAAGCTTTAGTTTTAGGAAGCAAAGTGATACCTCATTGCTGTATCAAAGCTGAAGGAGAACAGCAGCTATGCTATTAAAGTTGTAAAATGTAACTTCAGGGAAGCTCATTTATCTGTTGCTCGTTATCCAAGTTGCAACAGTGCTGCAAAACAACACTGAAAAACTACTAACCTGAAGTATACTGCCAAGCTGCTTATGAAAGAACTTCACAAATTCTTTACTTTCATCGTTTTGTTGTGTAAGAGTCAAGACCATACGTCTTACTGATGTCAGTAATTGAGAAGAGCATACTTCATCCATGTGTTCCTAAACACAAATATCACAGAATGAGCTTAGTTACCACTTAAAAAAAAATTAAAAAAATTAGCCATCAACTCACATACTGAAATTCATTTAAAAAAAAAAAAAAAATCACCCGTCCACTGAAGGAACAGCCATGACCAGGTCCTAACCCATCTTGCACAACAAACTAACTGGAACACAGTTATAGCAAATACCGTACTTCATTAATGACTGATTGGCCACGACACACAAAGTTTCTCTCACTTTTCCAATACATTAGTACATGAAATCTTTTAATGTTTGGACAAACTAATAATATTCATATATTGTGGTTGTGTACTCAAGTGTATTAAAGTTTATGTTAAGCTGCCTTATGTATGTATGTATTGTAAGCTGCCTTAAAATTGCAACCAAAACAGAAGTCTTCAGGCACTGAGACTGTGGCATGTCAACAATATACAGTTTTAAAAACTAGTATCAACAAAGTACCTTATTAATCAAACCTAAGCTTATATACTGCGCATACTATAAAAGGGAAGAGGGAGATTACTTAAGCATCTTACAACTCAATCTTCTCTGCTCTTTAACCTTGCAAAGAACGAACTGTAACTATTTCTCCTTTTAAGTAGTACATTTCTCCTCTGTATTCACAGAAGTTTACAGGCTCTCAACAACTTTAAAGATATTTGTAAACAGGAAAAAAAGATGCTAAAACTCACAGAGCTATTCTTCAAAAATATTTCAAGTTATATTGTATGTAACAGTTTTAATTAAAATTATCTCAGTTCTCTTTGCTAAAAGGCAGCAAATATTTCAGAAGTACATTCTCAAACATTTCTATTTGATTTGGTCAGCTCCAAACAAAGACATTTCTATTCTTCTTCATGTCAAGTCCACCAGCCCTGCAATCCAGAAACCTCACCATTTCTTTCTCCTATTAAAAACTCCACAGAATCTGTCTGTTGGAGTATGTAATCCTTATTTCATCCTCAGCAAGGTCTGCAACTTAACACATACTTATTGGCAGCTGTTGCTAAGATGCAAGTTATCAATTTTAAATAATGTTCTTCTATGCAATTATGCAGGTCCTTTTACTATTCTCCTAATTCATACATTATTGAAAAAAGTTCTTACCTTCAGAAAAGGAATGACCTCTTTCATAATTGCTTTAATCTGCCGGTCAAGCTGCTGAGTATCTATACGAGGACATGGAACAGCAGAAACTTCACTTGACTGTGGCACAGGAAGACATTCACTGGTACTTGGACCTCGTTAAAAGAAATGCACATTTAAGTCATTCAACATTACTGTTAAAGAAATACCAAACACACATATTCTCCTTTTTAAAAAATAAATCGTATTTACTTAAGCTTTGAAACTTTGCTAAGTTTTCAATATAAATGAAGAGGAAAGCAAGTCAGGCAATTAAATGATTCTTGATATTTAGAATAATTATTTTCTAAAACTAAGCAAAATATGTATATATGTGCATACCTTCTAATTTAGCAGCAGAAGCACCCTGAAAATTACTAGAGCAGCCCTCAGAGTCAAGGGTACTTTCAGCTTCAATTTTCATACGCTCATATTCCCTCATCCTAGCCAAAGCTTGATCTAAGTGAATCACTGTGTTGCCTATATTTAGAATAAAAACATCTTTTAATCTAAATAAAAAGTTTTCAATTGATAGACAAGTAAACAATGATAAAAATTAATTCAAACCCACATATAACTGTAGTTGAGTTATAATATTTTATTACACACTGATGAAAGTGTTTCACAAGTGGCTAATTTCTCTAAGTGCTGTTTTACAAAACATGGTTACACACTAAAAATCAAAGAACAGTATACTATTTGTTAAGAGTAGAAAATTGCAGGCATTTTAGGAGTGAGGGAGTAACACTTACAACATTGTAAATCACATCATTCTTACCAAGATCATCAGTGGCAAAGGGTTCAAAATTTGAAGATGTAGACATGGTACTCCCATTGTCTGCATCATTTTGTTCACAATCTTGACATGCTTCTGTAGAAAAGTTCTTGCCAAAAGTTTCCTAAAAAACACCAAAGCACTGAATACAAAGCAAGGAATGCACCATCCTCTCACAGATGTATCAACAAGCCAGCTGTGGTATCAAGACCTGTCACCAGGCTGCTTAAATGGGGAACAACCTTGCTTTCAGGGTATAAATCCATCACGTGATTCAAATACTTCAACTATAAAATACGTAAGAAACTCTACAGAGGCATCAGTGATTTCTTGAATACAAAAAAGCAAAAATTCCTTGGGAATCCTGTGATCAGTACTTGCCCTGACCTTACTCACAAGATGATTTTGGCTCTTTTTGAATATCGGTTTCAGATCTGTGTCCCTCTCCATGTTCTATTCCTCCCTGACATACCACTCATTTCCGGCATCAAGAATCCTACCATGTTTAATCACTTTTGCATTAATATTCTCTTGTATTTCTTTGTTTAGAAAAGTCCATGTAAGTTGATCGGAATTTCAGAAAAATTCAGTCACTAGTGTGAATATTTCAGTACACAAGCATGCATGTAAATTGAAAAGATAGGAAAAGTTGACAGTAAACTAGCTTCTGAACTTGAAAACTCACATCATCTGTAGAAGCAAGGCTTTCACTGGGAGTGAGTTCAGAATTTGATGCCATCCATGTTGCAGAATTCAGTGATTTTGTGCACTTCTCTTTTTCGTTGTTCTCAGATAAATGTCTGGTCACTATATCCTGGAAAAGATAATAAATCTATACTGTAAAAAAAGATCTATGATTTGTTTGATTCACACACAAGATCAAAAATTTTGTGCATACCTGCAAAGCATATAGAGCCCTTTGCCTCAGGTAATCTGTATTTAGCAGCTGAAGCTCATGGAAAAGTTCAATAAGAAAGTGGGGACGAGACTCATTTTGAGAAATAAGTGTTGCCACTTCAGAATAAATTGTGTCTCGCAAAGCTTCAAACATAGAAAGATCACTACCAGTTTCTGTAGAAAAAAAGGAACTTGTTAAGTCCTTGACACGCATCTAGTTGAAAGAAGACTGCAATGTGCAAGTTACAGGTACAAAAATTATCTCTCAGTCATTGTAGATTCCATTATATAGCTGCTTTCTTAAAGCTTACTCATTTCCTAAAGGGCAACAAGGATTTAACAGTCTGAAATAATACTTTATGCAATCCTTCATATAAGAAATAAAATATAAAGCACTCAGAAATTTTCTTTACAATTCTGAACAATACCTTTACAAAGTATTATTTATTAAAGAGAATATTGCACACACTGTTGCTTTCAGAATAGGTATTCAACACTGAAAATGGAGTATTAAGATATTTCAAATGAGATAGCCAAAGGTCTCAATTTTATATAATACAAGTAGTCCACACTTTTGCAACACAAGCAAAAACATTAAGAAAGCTCTAGACTGCATTCAAGAAAGCCACTGCTTCCCACACCTCCCACACAAGCATAAATCCTACATTCTCATACATGTCTAATACCACTTCTCAGACTCACATAAAACCTCTTACCCTTAAGCCCTATTAAATATGTATGAGAAGACAATGTGTTCCCTAATAAGTCTCCCATTCCTTTGAAAATTATGGATTATCCTTGCATCACAACAGTTAAGTTATTACATACGTATTTTGCCAAGTGTTGAATGAAAAAAAGTTAAATTTGGAAAACTCAGCTTAGTTTAACAGATGCGTATTTGTTAGTATTCAAGTTAATAAAGTTGTTAGCAATACAGCCAATGTTACTGTGCAATTTGATTCTCTGCAAATAGTTTACCAGTATTTTTAAGCATAGACACAAGCTTTTTGAACCTTTAATAAACCACTAGAAATCACTTCTTTCCCCCATTAATAGAATGCAATAGTAGCTTTTAAACATACTAAAGACACCTACTGAAATTACGTTTTTTGTTGTGGTATCTACCTGCATATTTTCCACTTGTAATTGTGACTAAAGAAGAACATGATAAACATGTTCTCCACAATTATAGTTCAAAGTAGTTTGTTTCGTTGCATTTCGTGCAAATTACAAGTAACTTATCTTGCTTTGTTTATAGAGAAGGTCCTGCAATAGTACTGATTTTGAACATCTGCTAAACAGTCTGAGTTATAGGACCAAAGCTAAGAGAAAAAAAAAAAGTAATAGGACATTGTTGAAGCTAAGCAGTGAATGCATTACCTGGCACTTCAATGCATGCATTTCTGTTAGACTGCTGCAGAATTCTCCTAGCATGCGCTGTAGGAAAGTGGGGATAGACAGTGATAAACACAAAAATGCGCACCAGAAATAAAGACAGGGTCTATACAAAACAGCAGGAGGAAAATGCTTAGTCATCCAAACCACAAAGCTGCTTATTGTGAGAACTTGACTGGTGAAAGTTTATTACATATACCAATAAACAGCTCTTAGTGTGGACACAGCTACATTGACAAAGCTGTACACTGTGCTACAATGACTAAAATTTCTGCAAGGGTACTGGCAGAACCTAAAAAGACATAGAAGAGAATATTTTTATGATCTAGACGCAAGAAAAGCAGTGCAGATGGCAAAAATGTAAGGGTTTATGTGATGTTATAAGACTGAATTTGAATGATATTTGATAGAGCTCCTTTAAGCATGAATAGAAAGAAAACATGTATGTAGTACAGAATGTAGTTTAAATGCTAAACAAAGTTTCATCTGTTGTGCAGTTACTTTCCATAAAAACACCAACAAATGGGTGACACTTTTAGTTCGCTGCGTTTTTGTTTTACAGTAACAGGTTTGTTTTGAAATTATTTTAATCAAGTACCTAATCTACAGAAAACACCCAAAAGCGGTCAATACCCATCTTTTTACAAACTTTCATGTTTGTAGAATCCTTAGAAATTAAAAAGCAAAATCTACATATACAATATTGTCTTCTTCTCATAGTACACTGCTTTTAAATAATACACTAGCAACTAAGTATGGGGGTCCTTTACTCAGGAAAGTTCACAAAATAATTACTGACATTCAGAAAAGAATACCTGAAGACATTTCTGTAGATCTACTGTATTTAATTATTTTTTCCAATTGTTCCCGATTCCTTTTGCTGAACACCTTTGCATGAACAACCTCTTCAGAGTGTCTGCTTTTATTGCCCTTGCAGGGTTCACACATGCTAGAAGCGCTTGCACTTTCATAACCTAATGGGAGGGAATGAAAAGGAAAAAATAAAGAAATAGCTTACGAAATGTTTTATTACTTTTAAAAATTTGTTTGAGGGCAATCTCAAAGATGCAAAACAATGTTTCCTAGCCAAAAATTCTCCTCTACACTGAAGCCATACAGTAGCACTAAATCCTCAGTGACTGCAACAGTACTATACATGTTAGCACTGTCCCTCTCTTCTGATTCATTATTTTATGAAGCACATCTTTCAGCAAATCATCCAGTTTGAACACGAAGACATAATGAAGAGCAAGATTCTCCTCCTGTTTTATTCCAAATCTTAGTGTATCTGTATCCACTCAAATCATGATGTCCTAATCAGTTATGCTTTTTATTTACTGAGATACTAAAAAAACTTAGGTAGTTATGTTCTGTAAAATGAATTCATATTTCAATAACTTATTTTCATTATTATCGGTACCATTTATGGAGAGTAAATTCTCTGGAATGTAATGGTTATAATCCAAGCTGAGTTTGCCATGGTATCTAAGATGACTTTACAACCTACCGGTATTTTTCATTCTGCCTTTTAGCTGAGAGGAACTCTTCCTCTTATTCTTCGATTTGGGTGTTTTATCTTTTGACGCCAAGCTTGCTTGTGCTGATGCTTTTCTAGATTTAAATGTCTTTGTCACAGTAGTTGGGTCTACTGGATCAGGCATGCTACTAAAACTCTCCAAAGACTCTTCATCAAACTCTCTTCTCCTGCTTATATCAGACTGATTTTTATGACTGGAAGCAATGTTTTGTACTGAAACTGCAAAACCCGCTTTCAGCTGAGACTGATCATCTTTTTTAACATCCTGGCTATCATTAAGCCAAGTTGATCTTTTTTCCATTTCCTCTTCAGGTTGTCTATGACTCCTTCTGTCAGAAAGAAAGAAACACCACAATATATCACAACCTAGTCTCTTAGATAGAAGCAGCATGTATTACCAGGCAAATAGCTTTATCCATAATGCAAGTTATCTGCCCTAGTTACTTAGTCATCAACTGAACATTAAAAAAAAAAAAAAAAAATCTAGTGAGAATCCTTCCAAATGGAAAACGGAAGACATCTAAAGAAATTCACATTTATCACTGATTTCAACCTGAACATACTTATGCAGCTATTGTTGTGTTCAAATAGTCCTATAGGACAAAACATTCCTTAAAAAAACATTCATTATAATCTACTGTGGCACAAAAAATAAGCATTCACTGAAATTATATCCTCTAGTTACTCAAACGGTTGACACGCTTGAGGGACAGGATGCCATTCCAGAGGGACCTGGACAGGCTGGAGAAGTGGGCCCACATGAACCTCATGAGGTTCAACAAGGCCAAGTGCAGGGTCCTGCACCTGGGTTGGGAAAACCCCGGTATCAATACAGGCTGGGGGATTGAGGGATTGAGAGCAGCCCTGCCAAGAAGGACTTGGGGGTAATGGAGGATGAGTCGACAATGTGCACTCACAGCCCAGAAAGCCAACCGCATCCTGGGCTACATCAAAAGCAGCGTGGCCAGCAGGTCGAGGGAGGTGATTCTGCCCCTCTACTTCGCTCTGCTGAGACCCCACCTGCAGTACTGGGTCCAGCTCTCGAGCCCTCAGCGCAGGAAAGACATGGAGCTGTTGGAGAGGGTCCAGAGGAGGGCCACGAAAATGATCAGAGGGCTGGAGCACCTCTTCCTGTCATGACAGGCTGAGAGAGTTGGGGCTGTTCAGCCTGGAGAAGAGAAGGCCCCAGGGAGACGTTATTGCAGTCTTCCAGTACTTAAAGGGGGCTTATAAGAAAGATGGGGACAAACTTTTTAGCAGGGCCTGTAGTGATAGAACAAGGGGTAATGGCCTTGAACTGAAACAGGGTAGATTTAGACTAGATATAAGGAAGAAATTTTTTACGCTGAGGGTAGTGAAACACTGGCACAGGTTGCCCAGAGAGGTGGTAGATGCCTCATCCCTGGAAAACATTCAAGATCACGTTGGATGGGGCTCTGAGCCACCTGATCTGGTTGAAGATGTCCCTGCTCATTGAAGGAGGGTTGGACTACATGGCCTTTAAAGATCCCTTCCAACCCAAACTATACTATGATTCTAAGAAACAGCTCAGTTTAAAAAAAAAACAAACATGGAAATTAAATCTTCCTCCACTTAGAAAAAGTAACACACAACCACTCCAACACTATATTTGATCTTAAAATATTCATGAAATGATACACTAGTTAATACACAGAAGAGCAGAACGCTTTACTGAAAAAAAGAAAAGAATTAAATGCAAAACTGCAAAAGTAAAGCTCATCTTGCAATTCTATTACAATAGATTTCTTAAAAGAATGATGAATTCCCACAAGCCCCAGAAAAGGGAGGAGAGAGGGGAGAAAAACAATTAGAGGAGAGTTGCACTGTGACATTAAATACCTTTGTTTTTCTGCCCCATTAGAGGGACTGCTTTCAAAAGGTTTGGGGAATGCCATATACTCAGTTTTCCCAGAAGCATTATGATCTAGAGGATGTTGCTGCTGCTGCTCACTGCTGTGCGGGGAAATATTGTGTGCAAAATCTCCAAAACCAGAAGGGAACACTGGATTATAGTTAATACCTACAAAGTAAACAAAAGAATCACAAGATACTACTTCATTTACCTGTGTGATAAAATTCAAATCTGAAACATATTGTGTGGCAACATAAAATTATAAAGCAAAAGTACATTGGGGAAGCAAGCAAAACGTGTTTTCATCTTGAAAGTACTGCAATAATCAGAATTTATCTTAAACGAAGGTTTTAAACATTGATGGATACTACACATGCCACTACAATCCCATCAGTGGAGAGATGAAGGTACTTCAAGAACCCCCAATAAAGAGCTTCTACAAGTGAAGGTAAAAATAACATCAGTTCTAAAAAAAAAGCAGAGTTCTGTCTGCGTGAAGAATTTATCAATACTTTAACTACCAAACTGACAAGAAAATTCCAATTGTACAAGTATTCACACGGCTAAAGAAGTCATAAATTCATAATACTTATTTTAACTTTAGAATCTTTATAGTAGTGGAAAATTGAACATAACTGTTCTTATTTGTGGGTTCTCTGTGATTTAAAATATATCCTTAACAGAAGATACTTTAGAATCTGAAAGCTACAATCTATGTCTATGCCTATTTCCTGGTTTCCTGAAATGGCTGAAATATATTATTAAGACAGCTTTAACAACTTTTAACGATACAGTAAAATACCTACTTTCTCTTCACTTCAAATTCAACAGTGAAAGTAGATTTGGTAATCATAGAATGGTTTGGGTTGGAAGTAACCTTAAAGATCATCTAGTTCCAATCCCCCCGCCATGGGCAGGGACACCTTCCACTAGACCAGGTTACTGGTAATGAGATTAGGAACACTGTATCCAAGTCAACAGTTACTCTATACCTTTGATGGGAGCAAAAATTAGCAACACACTCCAGGCATTTCAAACAAAAATGAGTGCTGAAAGTTCTCGGGAAAAGAGAAATAATTACCAAGTGCTACCTTAAAATTAGAGGATTCACATAGAACATTATTAAGTGATTGCTGAAGGTATGCAAAAGCTTCAAACATTGCTTTTCACATGTTGGATGAAGAACATTTAAAATGTTAACTTTCTCAAGTGGGTATTTTCAACTATAACCAACTTCTTATTGAGAAAGTCTTGCTTTTCATATGGAATTCAAAATATACAACTGTTCAGCAAGAAGCATTAACAAACTTCTGCTAGGATAATATGGATTCATTCAAGTACTGTGTAAGACCATTTCAATATAAAGGCAAAGGCACAGAGTTTCATCAAGTTCACATTAAGATTTCAGTTAAATGACGGAATGGAAATTTTTGAAATTCATATTACTTTCCACACCTGTAGTAATACTCACCTGGAGCAAAGGAAGAAAAATTAGTAAATCCTGGTACATTAAACAAGTTCACAGGTTGCGGAGGAAAGCTGAACGGACAGAAAACAGGAGATGGAGGTGGTGGTGCACTACTGCCTCTCTCCTTTCTCGATGGCTTTTCTTGACACTGTTGTTCTTCTTGCTGGCGCATAAGATCATTTAACATTTGTTTCAACCTTGAAAACAAGGAAAAATAAGCACTTGGGAAAACAAAAAGAATGCCAAGGGAAAGCTGTAAATCTATACTCAAGTAATTTGAGATTCATATTATTTCACCTGCCCCATGTAACATACACAAAGACCTGCTCCATTTAGCTAGTAAAAAACCAATCTGTCAAGAAAAAAAACACCTTGTGTTTAATCCCGAGGAACAGACAGCAACAGTTTTAAAATCAATGACTCTGTACTAGTAGTCATGTTTACAGAAGTTAAACATCCTTGCAAGAACACAAAAAAAATAGACTAGATACTAAAAAATGAGCAGCCTGAAAAGGAAACTTAAATAGAAACAACTGAAGACACAAAATATTTGCAGAAGTGGCATTAAAACTACTTCAAAATATTATCTAAGAGGCCAGTAACTATATACCACCTACCAAATACAAAACAAAGATGAAGAGGTTGAACTTTCACGCAATGAATTAAAATGATTATTACATCTTTTTTTTAAAAAAATGTCATTGTTCAGAAGGTAAAAGTAGTACATCCAAATAGAGGGCAAGTAAGCATAAATTCTGACTGATAACACTAAGGAAGGACAAAAAGCTTTTCTGCCATCTTTCCATAACCATTAGAATCCAGAATCTTGCCAGGTAGTCTAGTGAAGACTACAGATATAAAAGCATATTCAAGGAAAGCAAATTTAAACCCAAAAAGTCAAATAAAGCTACTGCAAGGGATTTTTGGAAGAGATATCAACTTTCGGTTCTCTTCACTAAAAATTACTCAAAAGGAACCACCCTCAAAGGCATTCAGGCAGCGGTGAAAAAAACAACCAAAAATGCTGTATACAATTTCAAAAGCTTGTAATCGAATCAGAAGTTCAGTAGTCTCATATTTAACCATTATCTATAATCTTTCATTCACATAACCATGCTCCCTGTTACTGGAGCTTTTCAAATTCCCGTCAAACACTAATACAGCCAACAAACCTTTGGACGTTATTCTGCTGCCAAGTCAGCTGCGTGTAACACTGGTTTAATTGATGCATAATAAGATGTACTTGTGAAGATGCAACATTATTGGGCATCATACTGTAAGGGCCTGTAAGCAAAGTCTGTAGAAGACAAGAGAGGGTCTGCGGAAAGAAAATACATGACAATGACCAAATTACCAAAACCAGAAGTTATTGCTGGAAAGAATAGCAAAATAACTGCTGTTCATATCTACCTGCTGATCCTGCATCAAAGTTTGACAAATGTTGACACTAAATTCATGCTGTTTCTTCAACTGATTGATCTGCTCTTGCCATTGTTCCTTTTCTTCCACATATGAAAGTTCAGACATCCACCGAAGGTTTTCCTGACGTCGCATGCTTATGTTTTGCTGTTGCCTGGCCTTAGACAACGGACGATAATTCCCATCTGCTGAAAAAGGACGACAATTTTTCCACCTGGGTGGGGGAAAAAAGAAAGACTGAGGACAAAAGCTGAAATTTCCAACAGCTTCTTCTAATGTTACTTCCATTATTAAAATTACATCAACAACTCACTTGGCACAGGCCATTTCAGCGTGCCAGCTAATCACCCATGCGATTTTGTCAATCCAACATTATCTTAAACAAATGGAAAGTAACAGCCACCCAACTGACAACCACTGTTAAAAAAGAATTGCTCAGGATGTTTCTGGATCTTGTTTTTAGTATCATCCATTACTGATATATAATACATACTCAGATGAAAATAGATGCCACCAAATAATGTGCTAAGAATTAAGAGGCCCAGGTCCTGACTAGAAGGCCACTGTCTACTAAAACTATTTTGGTACCAAAAACAGAGGAAATCAATTGAAGAGATATACATTACTTTCAACGTGGCATTTTCATTTAGTCACAGAGAGCTTATTAAGGAAATCAATCAGGTAAGCAAGAGTTAAAAATATACATGTTAATTAAAAAACTCTAACAAGAAATAGTTTTCAAAGCTGCAAAAGCCAACAATTTAAAAGCAAAAATTTCAGAGTTAGTTTAATTGTCTGAATTACTAATCAATGTCATGGCAAAAATTTCATATAGGTTATCTACTTATATAGTTACGTCAGGGGAGGTTTAAATTGGATATTAGGAAAAATTTCTTCACCAAAAGGGTTATCAAACATTGGAACAGGCTGCCCAGGGAAGTGGTGGAATTGCTGTCCCTGGAGGTATTTAAAAGCTGGGTAGACGTGGTGCTGAGGGACATGGTTTAGTGGTGGTTTTGGCAGTGTAAGGTTGATGGTTGGACTCGATGATCTTAAAGGTCTCTTCCAACCTAGACGATTCTATGATTCTATCTTTTAAGACAATTAAAACAACATGGGAA
Source organism: Burhinus bistriatus (assembly GCA_013397275.1). Lineage (NCBI taxonomy): Eukaryota > Metazoa > Chordata > Aves > Charadriiformes > Burhinidae > Burhinus > Burhinus bistriatus. Next base: position 366,787 of record VYXH01004193.1, read on the forward strand.
CATATGGAGCTTCTGCAACACAACTGGGGAGCTCAATGGCAGACATTTAATATGACTGAAAACAGAAGAAATAATCAAATTAGTTATACACACTGCAGCTACAGAGACTCAGACAAGAACATGCCACTGCACACAGCTCCCTAGCAAGCCGAAAGAAATTTCACTTTGCTGTAAAAGGATGCCTTGTAGTTAATGCAATGCTTCTCCCACCCCTTCCAAATATACTCTGATGAGCTTCAGATCAACAAGTAATGCCACTAACCTATCCTTGTTTTCTTTAACAAAATATGAGTTTTCTGGTATGGTGTTATTGGGATAATTAGAGAAACTGTCATTCAAACTTGATGCATCTTCTTCCTCTTCTTCTGCCTGACCAACTCCATCAGAGAGATAACCATCTTCATCTCCATCCTCTTCATCCAGTGCACACTGGGTAGAACCTCCCCAGGTAGCCATTGTCCTAGTAAATGTTGGAGAAAAAAAAAAAGAAAAGAGAAAAAAGAAAAAAAGATGGGTGTTTGGGAAGGGAGGGATGTTTTTTCTTTTTTGTTTTAATAATTTGTCATAAACCATCTGTTGACAATTACAAGACTGTCAATCTTCAATTAATCAAGCTGCACCAAAATTAATTTAAACATTATCTCACCAATGCAAAAATGAAACTAGTATTCTTCTGATACTGGGACAGTTAAATAAAATTACTTACTGTTTTAGAAAATTACTACTTTATTATTGTTATAAATGGTGTAGAGATGAAGAAAAATTACTCTGAGCATTTGGTATTTTCCACACATTCTCCTCTCCTTAGGTGATTTTTCACCATTTATGGAGCAGGAGAGACTAAATAAGCTGGGAAGACTCACAAAACTGGCAAGTTGCCAACTAACAGTCACTTTAGAAGTCAAGAAATTAACTTTCTGCTCTTCTATACCACCACATCCAGTGCTCAGGATGAAAACAGGAAACTGCCCCAAGACTGACATCTCACTAAGCGACAGAAGCACCCACCACCACAGAGTGACACATGTTCTTACTTTTCAGTCCTACTCTGCTGTGGAGTACGCTGAGCTTCTGATCCTTCACTTTTAACAGATGCAGCAACAGTAGATATTGTTTCTGCGAGCTCTCTCCTTCTCTGATGTTCAGCCATTAAAGCTTCAAGTTGCTTTCTTCTCTGTCGTAATTCTTCTCTTAAAATCTCATGCCTTCTCATCTCAGACCACAACTGTTTGCAGTAAAATGGAAGACATTAGAATATAAACAAAATAAATACAATCTAAACTAAAACAAATTAAAATTTCAATATTTGATACTACACCAATACCCTTCTGTTCAGGCACTGGTATTACACTGTAACTGAAGTTACCATACAGAAAGCTGCAAAATACATCCTGTGTTTACTATTTATGCCAAACACTTCAAAATCTAAGAAGGTAATTAAACATTATAGGACAGAATTTTTTAAGAAAAACAGTGCATGTTTCACTCAACACTGTTTTTATCACATAATTTATGCATTGTTAGCTCTTTCAGTAGCATGACAGAATACTACCCTCTGAAGAAATCTGAATATTGTGCCGAGTACTTCTTTAATAACAAAGTAGAGGATACAACAAAAAGATTTTCTGCAACCTGCAGAAACTTCAAGTTGCTGTGTATGTTTGGACAAGATTTAAGGAAGCCATGATTTAAAAGAAGAGCCCATAAAGGGAAAGGTACAGGTAGAAAGAGGTGTTTATCTACCTTAAATTAGATACAGTGAAAGCATAAATGGCAAGATATTTTCACAAACACATAAACAGCATAACATAATAGCATAACATACAAAAACACTTGTGTAAGGCAAACACAGACTTAAGAGAGGCAGGCAAGTGACAATGCACTCAAGCCCGAAAGCAACCGAACTAATTGGTGATGCTGGAGCTAAAAAGTTTTCCAACAAAAATCCATACATATTTTGATAATTAATAACCAAGCCTGTTTGTAGAGTGTTAACAATTGCATCCGCACATTCATTTTAGAGAGCTTCTTTTTAGCAGGAAGAATTCAGACCTTTTTTTTAGTGAAAAGAGACACGTTGTCCTATAATGCTTATTTGGAAGATGCCAAAGTTCTGAAATTCTCTTCTTGAAGAAGGAAAATTTGGCTTTTAATGACAATAGTACAGGCATTGCCCAATCAGCTTCACCTAAACTGTTAAAGGAAAATTTACAAGAATGCTGATGCAACTCACAAAGTTTATTAAAAAAGGCATTTTTCAGATATTTGTTTCTGATGTCTAGTCTAGCCAGGAAACGCTTTTCATCACATATCCCTTCACCCTTACATATGCTAGCATAATTTTCAGGAAGTAATATCCAGGTCGTTATTTAAGACATGTATTTTGGGGGAAAAGGGGAAAGAAGATGCATAGAAGATAAACTGTGTTTTAAATACTGCCATCATTTTCTTCACTCATGACTTGCCTGTGGTATACACTATCAAATGTACACAGTACAAACTGAAAACTGATTCAACTTCCACATTAATATTTGGGGAAGATCTCTTGCCAGTTCAGGTCAATACTCACTTCTTTCCAGAAATGAAACAAAGAAGTTACACACACTTTGTTAAAATGGCTACTACTCCACTCCCCATGCCAAATATTTAAAAAGGTGTACAAGTTACCTAGAACTTTTTTCCTTTTTAAACCTTTTTTAAGTCACAGAATATCAAATATGAAATACCTCATTGCCTAATGGTACAGATTCATCAAATTCCAGCAAAGGCTTGCCAGCTGTGTTACACTCGTTCATGGCTGGAGTTGAGGTTGCTGGTGAAGTCTGCCTATTTGCTGGGCAGTTACCCAGGCCAGCTGACAACTGAAAGAGAAAGCAAAATGGCAAAATAGAGTAGAGTAGCTTTCTAAAACTTATCTGCTGTTAAAACCCAACACAACTCAGGCTTTATGAGATAGGAGAATTAGTACTCAGTGAAAAGGGATTTTTGAATCAAATACTTATTGTAGAACTTAGCCAGGAATCAACAAAACTTATTTTTATGTAATATAGTATTTTATAATGCTGTAGATGCACAGTATCGATAATTCACTGCTCAATTCATAGAAAAAAGTTCATCTTCAAAGAGTATGAGAAACAGTACAGCACTGTGCAGTTAAACTGGAATACAACAAAGCGTTGATCATGTTTACAAGACACAATATTGTTTTAAAATACCAGACCCTGCAAGTGACTACTAAGAGGAGTGAAGATACAGAGACCAGCGGGTACAGACAGAAAAATTTCAGGCTAAAAGTAAGATAGAAGGTTCTCTATCTTTGAAGACTTTAAATCAAGGCTTTTGAGGAAAAACTACAGTGAAATTGGAGCTTGATACAGCAATCACTGAGCAAGAACCTAAAGTGGAATGAGATAACCAGAGCTCTTCCCGAGGCTTAGAAGTCCAGCTGCTTACAGTATACAAATATTACCAATTTTAAGTTTTTTTCCAATTTCTATAGTGAAAAAATGGTGTGAAAAATATTTTCTTTTGTTGCTCAACAGCTTCGGAAAGCAAAGAAATATATTCTACCTACTTGAAGGTCAGGACAAGCTTTCTGTAACACTTGGATTTTTTCTTGAATTTCAATCAGTTTTCTTCTTTCTTCTTGTAACTGCTTAAGCTCCCGTTGCTGCTGCTGAAGTTTAGCTTCATAAAACTTCTCTCTGCGTAAATAAGTTATCCGCATATTACTTGGCAAGAAGTTGCCTAAAGCATGATTCTACTATCCTTTGACAAAGGCATACCTTGCTTTTTCATTCAGTCCAACATCTTTTTGTAACTTGTTGGTACTAGCTCGGACGTTGTTTGGTTGTTGCTTTGTCTCTTCCATCTCACCCAAAAACAATTCACCAACATTAGATGCATTTGCAACTGTTGCTTGAGGTTCTGGATCATCATCCTGAAAGGATGTCAGAAAGGCAGTTAGGCTATTTGCAAGTTGATACACAAAATGTAACAAGTTTAGTTTGTCAAACTAATTTTTTCAAAACCAAGCAGTCTGAATAGCTTGATCTTTAGTTCAGATCATAAACTGAGAAGTCATCATCTTCGTGCCATCATGCCTTTAAGATAAATTAAGTTACTGAGAGAATTTAAAGTTATAAAGCTCACACTATTGAAACTTCCACTATAAATGCAAGATAACTTGTATCATTCTGGAAGCATAAAGCACTTGAATTATATTTTATCTCTTTTTCCCAGCCTAAAAAGGAGCATTTAAAATGTTACACTAAGCAGAGTGGTTTTCTCTATTAGAAGTTATACAGTACATGAAATAGTGAATGCAACATTTTTGTGCACAAATTTATATTCATAAAATACCTGCACCATAGCAGCAAGGTTTTGTAACTGTCTAAGTTTCTGTTTTGCAGCTATAAGCCTATTGATCTTCTGCTCAAATTCAGCGTCTCCAGCAGCATCACCCAGGCTGCTTCTGTGACTCGATACGGAATCTTCACTAACTCTATCTTCTTCCACTTCGTCATCTTCGCCTTGGGGTAGGTCGATATCTTTGTCATCCTCCCTATTATGACAGTCTGGAAGTGGAGAGAGGAGGAAACAAAACAGTACCAATGACGCATTATTAAACTTCTGAAGTCCACTGTAATTACTGGACATTAGAAAAATATCAGCTTAACGATTAGACTTGTGAACATTTTGTTCATCAAACAAGGTTCTCCCAAATTCTGTGTGCCTATCAGAATTATTTGCACTAAGACTTAAAATTATTAGATTTTACAACATACCTAGAGTAGAAGACATTTTTAGAGTCCTTATATTAGCAGCAGATCGGTTATTTATTTCACAGTCTGTATTAAGATGTCTTCCATCTCTGTTATTAGTTCCACACTGTACATTTGAGTTGCTATTTATTTCGCTCCAACTACTCATTCCTTGAGGGTTTCTAGGGTAAAATACATTACTCATGTTAACTTTTTAAGAACTGATATCAATGGAATTTCACTTCAGTCATTTTATTAACTCTCTTTTATAGGAATGTGTCCTGATCCTTTTTAAAAACAAAAAAATCAATCCCACATAAAATCAGTCCAGACATTTGGTATTTCTCAATATCCATCTCTCCAATATATTTTTTTTTTTTTTTTAAGCCATCAGAAGCAGCTATGAGTTACCCCTGCTATATCTACAACAGTGTAAGAGGCTTTCAAGGTATATGTCTATATTATGAAAGCTTTATATGATTCATAGATAAATTAGTATTCATTTCTGCACAGTGAAGATCCTTGATGCACACAGTTGCCCTGACTATAGCTCTACCTGCCTGTCTAAACTGGTTTGGTTTTATGCCAATTCTCTAGTCTAGGCCTGTTAACCTTCTAGTGGAATTCCATACACATAATTCAGTGCTTAAACCCAAAAGAATTACAGGTTTTGAAGTCTCTTATAGTGATTTTCTAAATGTCCAATCTAATCTATGTTTGCTATATAAATAAGTTACCAAGGACAAGATTAGGAATAATCATCTGTATAAGAACAATATTTCAAATTTAAAATCTTGGAAAGTTAATGTAATCACAGAATTAAGTTACTTCTGGTTGACTGAAATAACATATTGCTTCAGGAAACCTGTAACAACTTAGCTACAAAGATTTAGGAGGACAAAAAATATGACAACCTAATATTTGTAACAGGTTGTGGATCCTCATGTTCAGAATCACTTTCTGATTCTTCTGTTTCTTCCTCTTCCTTAGTGTTTTCATTCACAGCATCTGTCATCATATCAGATGTTTGCTCATAGTAGTGAACTAACTCACGTAACTCATTCAGCCTCTTACGAACTTCATTTAGCTTCCTGAGGAGAAAAATAAGAATATGCTATGTGTTTTGTCATATTAATCAAATCTATGTAGAGTTGAAAAGTATATATATCATTTAAAGCTCTTAGAAGTTTACTGCCATTTTCCTAGCTGTAAGAACCTTCTGCTTGAAGCTCTGAACTCATTTAACTGTCTTGGACCATTTATTAAATGCCTATAATACTAAATTTAGTAGATTAAAATATGAAATGGTTTCTTAACATGAGTTTATAACACTCAAAATCACTAAAGCACGTTATGAAAAAAAAAATTAAAGAGCTTTTACTGAAGCTTTTCTGTTGGATTTAGATTGTCATCCTCTTCACTCTCATTCTGAGAAACCAGGGAATCGGGAGCATAAGGAGCAGATGCCAGGCTATTTGATTCGCCGTTGACAACAGTTACTATGCCTACAGGACCAGAAGCAGCTGAAGTTGTACTTCGTTGATCAATACTCCTTTGAGGAGAACCTGAAGCAGGAAAAACTACAGAAAAGAAATATAGCTTATAAGAACAACTTGCAAAAGGAACCTACTTAACTGAATCACATTAAAATACAACTACACAAAACATTACCAACATACAAAACAGCAGTTAATAACTTGTTTTCTTAGAAGAACAAATGCTTTTGTCGGAAGTTTCATGGCATGCGATGCCAACAGGCAAAGTAATAAGTAGTTTTGTAAATTAGACTTCAGTCAGTTCCTTTTAGCTCTATCGAACTTCAGAAGTGGAAGCTTTCATGCTGTGAATCTGCCCAAAGAGTTCTTTTAAGGTTTTATTTATGGTTGAATTGCTTTTTTTTGAAATTTAACATTTCAACATGATAAAAATTCTATATTTTTTTTTTCCTCTGCTAAGCTCTTGCATGTTGCTGTAGAATGCAGATTTGAGATTGATGTTTGCTTTTTCCGGCTACATGAAATCATATCCAAATATGTTTATATAATACGCATTAAGTACATGTAGAAAGATGGGGGTATAGTAATGTAACTATTAAAGCAGCCTGCCCTTCTCCAGGATCATGCTTCAAGTGCCTCATCTTAACCTGAATACTCTGTGATCTCCCCTCAGAAGTTTCCACCTATAGGACAAACCTCACCAGTACAGAGGTATTTCTAGAAATAGAAAGCGAGAGCAGCAAGTAGGCCCTCATAAAGACTTGAAGGAGAGGAAAAAGCCACCTAAGAACAGGCCAAAACTCTAGTCCATTCAGACAGTTAAGTTCCTTTGGTATAGCCTATGATCAAAGTCCCTGTGACTAGCACATGAGAAAGTCTTTTGACAGTGGACAAGCAAATCCCATAAAGCCATAGAGCTACAAACATCTGAAGTGTCGAGTACAGAAATACAGGCGTACTATGATAAAAATGCAGAAAGTTCAAGTTCATATGGTATACTCCACAAGTCAGATGTGTCACAGACAAGCCTTGAAGAAAAAAATCCTGTCATCGCATCCTCACATTAGTCAACTTTGATAATGTTATAAACCAAAGTGCTACAAGCATAACCACTCATCATCATTACTTGTAGAGCTCCCCATTAAGCCAGAAACTTATACAGCATTAAAAAACATTTACATAATATTGCCCCAGCACAGCTTTATCACCAGCATTTCATTAACCAGTTGCAAGCTGAAAAAGACCACATTAGAAACATGCACATTAAAAAAGCTGTATTCTTGAAAAGATACAATTCTGCCTACATTTACTTACAGGAGGAGTTATTTAGATGTTGGTCACGAAGCGTATGAAGTTCTCCTAACAGTTTATCCATTTTTTGCTTTTTACCCTGCAACATTCGCATCTTGTTAAAAAGTTGCGCCTTCTCATCTGACAGGTGTTCAGACACTGAAGAGTTCCTGCTTTGTGAAATCTCTCTGGTAAGTGAAAGACTTTCTGCTTGCCTTCTATTGTCTGGCACAGACTGTGTCTAAAAAGAGTAATTTCATTTTACTCAGAGCATGATGGAAAAAGTCAAAAAAATTGTAAGAAACAAAAAGCCCTCTTATAGGCTTGCTAGGCTCAACACCAGAACAAAGAACATTATAAATGGAAACTGATACTGAAAACACTCTCATGATATCCCAATTATATATTGAGTTAATATATAATTCTATTGCAATATAGAAACTACTCCTCTAGACTTTCATGGAAAACTGTGAGACAGAAAGTATAGATCAGTCAGCTAATAACTCTTCACAAAGATGCTGAGCTTTCAAGTTTGGGGGAACCCTAATTACCCCACTAGCAAACGCACACAAATAAGCAAGACAAACATTTAACTGCACTGTTCAAAAGAATATGAAAAATGGACAATGGCAAAACATATACAGTGCAACCCAAGGACTGACCTGAGAATCATGAAGCTGGTTATGAAAGCGCTGGATTAAGTCATTCAATTCCTCATTCAGTTCTGATGTAAGGCTTACTCCTGAAACACTACCTGTAGTCTCTGTTACAACTGGGCATGTAGAAGAAGGAGGCAAAAATGTAAATACTTTTCCACAGCAATGAAATAAAGCCTATTTGATGAAAATTTCTGGCTTAACAAGAACATCAGTATTCTGCGCCTCTTAAAATACAGCAATTATTTTTAATGTTGTGTCCTTCCCACCAACTTTACACTTGAAAGATTACTTTCATTACAGAAATACAACCAAGCCAACTCACAGTTCCTTTGTGAAGAACCATACAAAAGGACTTTAAGTCCATTTTGTGTTTTACTAAAATGGTCAGAGCAAAATGAAAACAACCAAGTTGTCTAGGGTTGATGGAAACATTTTTCTTGTTAAAAACAAAATTGTTATTACTTATTACAGCCAACACAAGAACAGTGCATGTAATTTTACTTCCTTAAAATAACAAATTAACAGAACACAAAGCTTTCATGTTGGTATAAGCTGTCATCTTTACGGCTGCAGTCTTGGGGGTTTGTCCTTCAAAAAGCTTTATGAGAGGAATACATTAAAAAGAAAGCTTTTTTCCCCTCCCTGAAAACTCAGGTTTAAACAGTACTAAGATATGGAACTGGCAGTTGAGAGATCCAAATAACTTTCTTTTTCTACAAATATGAACCAACACTTCATAAGAAAAACCAAGCACAAATATTTATTTTCCCAATGGATCATAACTTTGTTACCTGCTTTAGTCACAATAAGTTTTACTGTTTTCAAATTTACAAACACTTATTTTGCCCTATGTTGGATTTGAATCTTCACATTTCCTGCCCAACAGTTCTGGCATATACTATATCCTTAGGTCAGTCAACACAAACAGCAGTAAGAAACTGTTATTAAGGGTGACATAAGTGGAAATGTGAAACAAACAAAAAAAACACCAAAGACTTAAAAAAAAACAACAAAGAAGTTTGAATTTATCATAAGTAATCCTATTTCCTTCCCACTTCATCTACGCATTCCTCATCAAGATGGAGTTTTGTACATTTGAGGAAAGAAGAGAAAGCAGATTCCATCACAGGTCTACTGCTGTAGAGCAGATAGGAGAAAAGCAATTACTGAGCACCATTTGAGAAACAAGGAAACACCTTTTGAAGGCACTTGCTTCTTTTGCTCCTGCGGTAGCTTTCTAAAAGCTCTCTATCTACCAACTTCTCTGCTTCTCTTCCTACACTAAAATTTGGAGTTTTCTTAACTAGTTCCATCTTCTTTCCTATAGTCTATCAAATCAAGGACACAAGAAAAAGCAGAAAAAGGAGCTCATCATAGCAAGGAACCTTAAAGAGAGAGTTTTTGTAAAATATAGAAAGTAATGCTTATATTTCTGCAAATTAAGCTATTTTAAATACAAAAACTAATTGTAATAAGAACCGCTATCCCATATACCCTCTAATCAAGCCTAATGACAACTCTTATGGGGAAGAGTCATGGAACAGTAACACAGACTGAATCTGAACTTGCTCAGTGCAAAAATGTCATTCCCTATGACTGCACACATAACTGTACCACATTTCCAAAGAAAATTGAACAGGATTTAGGGAGGGGTGGGGTGCAGGATGAGGTTCCAACAAACAAAAGGTAATTCACATGTCAACAGCGCACAAATCAAGAACAACTGTCTCCCCTTTAAGACTGAACTCTTGAGAAAACAACCCTGCTGACAACCTTTAAGCAGATATCAAAAAGAAGTCTCTGTCCCAAAGGTAACTTCTGAAAAGTTTGGAATATATGAAAATGAATTAGAAGAATGCTTTTAAACTAAAAGTTATAACATAATGGTGGTGGCTCTACTATCAGAATGATAATAATATGATCAGAATCATGCCCCCAATTTACATGCCACAGAATTTCAGAATTCCAGTTTCATATTTTCTTATGTAACTGCTTTAGCAACTTCTTTCTTTTATTGGATAAACCATTAGTCTAACAGTGGCTATTAAACTGTCAAGCAACCAGCCACCAAAAAAAAAGGCAAACTAAAACTCACACTACCAACAGCCTATAGCCAGCAGGATGCAGAAAGGGAGAGAACACTCTGTATCTGTATCCCCCAAATCCAATTCTTTCCTTCAAAGGCCTGGTACAGTGATAGAGATGAGAGGCAGACTCCTAATCTGATGTCGTAGACCAGTTTTTAGGAGAGAAATCCACAATTTTAGAATTTTACAAGTAAACCACAGAAATCAGCTGTGTGGTTTTTAACTGACACATCATTTTATAATGTTACATCATCAACTCTTTTCAGAAATAGAAGCCTTGCAGTATATGTTTTAAAAAGTGCATTATAAAAAAAAAAAAGACTTTAATGCGTATTCCACAATTACAGCTTTAAACAATCAGCACACTAACATGCCATCAAAGAGACAATCATTCCACATACCAGAATCATCCATGACAGCAATTGCTTGCTCTGCTTTATGCTGCAAAGCAAGAAGAGCTGCCTGTCTTCCTTGAAGAGCTTTTAATTGCTCCTGCTGTTGTAGCATCCTTTTCAATAAATCATGCTGCTTCTTCAAGTTCTCCAACTCCTCTTTAGCTTCCTGTTGAGGATCTCTGGCCTGCAAGATATGGAAGAACATTACCATAATCATGACAATTTATTTGCTGAGTACTAGTTACAGAAGTGTCAAAACAAGCAGGACTTTAATAGAATCAAACAGCCTAGTTAGTGTAAAAAGGTGAAAATGAAATGGTTTCACCTTTCCAGTAGTCCTTTTCAGCCTAAAAATTTTAGCCATCCATTAGGGAGAAGCCTGTACCACCAAGACATGCTTACCACTCCTGGGGTTTAAGTTTTCTTTAGAAATCCAGTCAGCTGCCCTAGCGTGCCCCAAAGACTGACCCAAGCATCCCTCTGTCCTTTGAATCATAAATTCATAGAAGAGCACATTAAGCTATAAGACTGGTAAAGCTAAGCAAGATAAGGCATAGTATCATGGAGCTACATATAATACAAGACCTAGATTGATTTACTGGCCTAAAAATCTCTAAATTTTCAGCAGAGCATTTTGGGCAGTTACTCTTCTCTAACATATAATGTGTTTAGTTTTGTAGGCTATGTTTATGCCACAGATACTAGAATAGACCAGATTTAGGTAAACCAATTTCAAAACAAAACCATGCACAGAACCCCCTCTATACCATATTTTTAAACACATAAAAATAGATCTGAAGGGTCAAAAGCATGTTGGGCAGTTAAAATATATATTAGAACTAAGTTGTTTTCCTCATCCTATCCTAATTAAAAGCTGGAGATTTGCCTCAAAACTTTTCTTCGAGGACTGTCAGTAAATTAAATATTTTAATGAGACAGCCAGTTAAGATCCTGATCCTGTTTGAAGCTGGATTATCACACTATGCAGATAAAACCATGCAAGAATTTGCCTCCTTTTTGTTAGGAGTTGACAAGTATTTAAAAAGAACATTACTAACTTAAAAACATCATCTTCTCTCCACATAGTGCTGAGCTCCTGAAGTACGAAATTCTCTCAGTCCAAAAATTCTGCACCAAATGTTAAAATAGAAGCAGGTATCTTATTAAGTAGCTCTGCATACCAGGGAACGCTCAACTTTCCAGCAGAGAAAGGAGAATACATCCAGAACTCTAGACTTCTCAAAGTGTCACTAAAACATGTATTGATCATTCCTGTTAAATTTTCATCTTTTATATACAGAGGCAGAATAGAGTACACAATGAAATCAACACAGGAAGGAACAAGGGGAAGAAAGGGAAAAAGGGGTGTGTCTCAGTCTCACTCACCTATTAACTAATCCAAGCTTTAAAGTACCAGATTTGCTTGAGTTTATGAAAATCAAACAACAAATTTTTCAAGCTTAGTTCTACATTTAGACTAATAAGCTTGACAAAAAATTTAAGCCTTTTATTTTACAGAAAAGAAATATTCATTTTATGGAAAAAATAATCAAACTTAAGAGTTTCTGTCTTTTTTTTTTTAAATCAGAGTAAGAGACAAAGCCATAGAAAAGCTGGTAACATAACAAAAGAAATTTTAGGCTCCAAGCCCCTTAGCCTTCCCCCTTCCAACCAAATATTTATATAAACAGCTATACAAAAACATTTGTGGAACAAGTTAAGGCTACTATTCTCTAATTTATTTTCTCTATATGGTATTAGCTTAAATTTGCATGGGCAGACTATTGGTGTAAACATGACAAGTGTCTAAAAGTCACATTTACAGTATGTTTTCCCAGAAAGAGAACATGAAAATTGGAAGGATCATCTACGTAAAATCAGAACACCTCCTGTACAGCATTACATGTAGTACTTTCTCTGTCAATGTTGACACTTCAGAAGAGAAAGTTGTCAAACATCTCTACTTAAAGGAAAAAAAAGTCTAGGCAAAGAAGAGTCATTCAATGAAAAGACAGCTAGACACAGATAAGCAGGCCAAATGCGAACATTCACTGTAAGTAACAAATAGATTCGAAGCAGTCAAGGGGGGGGGAAGGGGGGGGGAGCGGAGAGAGAAAACAAAATCAGCACGTATAAACCCTATTTGAGGCTAAAAAAATATTTTGAGGTGTACCTTTGAAGGCAATCCATGTTCTTGGCTATTAATCCTACAAGGCCAGATTTCCCTGTCATTCAGAACAGCTCTGTCACTTTTCCCTTTAGGGCTTGCTGTTACATCAATGTCTGTAACCTGTTCTTGTGAAGCTGAATTCCCTAGTTTGTCCTCAATGTGGGGCCGAATGCTCAAACTAAAAGATACCTCCTTTATTAAATAGTTTAGTATGTAAGATTTTGAACGTGTGCTCCAACTTAGCATGCACTTTTAAGTTATAAACCTACCCACTTGTTTCTTGCCAAATCATGAAAACTAATATCAAGTAAAACCTACTAAAGAGCAAAGACACTTTTAGTCATTCTTAGAATTTTCATAATAAGGCTCCAAATAGCAATCAACCTTATAAGACTAGAAGTATTCATTCTGCATGAAATATATTCAAGCTGCATGTAAAGAGAAATTCAGATACAAAATGAAGAGCCAAACATCAAAACTAAAACCCATTTTGCAAAAAAGATGAAGAAAAATGTAAGTTTACCTGCATACTTCTTAAAAACGGTACCAGTCTTTTTCTGCATTAAGTTAAAAGTACATCTTCCATGTCAATCATTTTATTTCTTTACAAGGATAGAAAGAGTTCTTATAAAGCTAAAAATAATTACAAAAACTTCCTAATGTTTTAACTGCTGTTTTACTCCCAAACATGTAAATTCTCCTCATCTGTAGAACATTCAGAGTACTAACTGCCTAAAGGAGTACCAGCTCTCTAGTACTTCTTCTCAGTATAGTAGCATTGGAAAATGTAAAACATAAGTTGTTATTAAAATGCTTTTGTATCTACTACAAGAATTGTTTACCATGTTAATATAAAAGCTTTTATAAATAGAAAGGAAGACTGTTTGTATATCTCAGAAATAAATTCAGAACACATTTTCTAAAAGGTGCTCATCTCTCCAAAAAAGGAGAGAAACTTCTGTGTTAGGTCCATATTATTATATCAGTATAAAGATGCTTGGGCAATGGCCCACTAATGACTCATTTCTAATCCTCTCCTCACCCAACACCAGCAAGTTTTCCCCACTAACAGAAGCAAACTTATAGATGAAAAATTGTATAGAAAACTATTCCTTCCTACAGCAATACAGTGCACGCTCTGCCAAAGAAAACATTTAACCTTTTATCCTACTTTGAAGAAAGACTAAAGATTTTTAAAACGACTAATCAAGATATATTTTTGTGACAGAATCATTAATTTTTTTTCCCCATATCAAAAAAAAAAGTCCACACATGCATGAACACCTCCTGAACAGAGTCTTTGGGGATTTACTATTTTTTTTAATTGAACTGTAGATTATAACACTATCACAACAATCAGGACAAAACTAAACCAAAACAGAGTCTTCATTTCTAGCACCTTAATTACTAAAAGGCAGCTTACCGTGGTATCTGAAGCCTCAGACTGCACATCAATGTTTAGCGATGTGCTCCCACCTACAGAACCAGATCCCACAGCTGAATCTATAGTCCGAACATCATCCTCCTCATTTTCTCTAGCCTGAAATATTTCATTGGCATAAATCAAAAGCTATATAAAGGGGGCAGTAAATATGAATTATGGAAGCTACTACATATCAAAACCAACACCCCCAGTAGCACCATCAGAACATCAATGGTCAACTCCTAAAAAAAGCTTACAGTGCAGAAATAAATATATTATGTTCTCAAACTTACAAGCATCTTTTGCAAAAATTTCAGATAGGATTTCTCCTGCTCTTTAAGGTGATCTATAAGGTGTGATAAACGCTCAACATTGGCCGATCTTTCATTTTTCTCTACAAGATCATCCCGCATGGAGCTGGCCTTAGCAATATAGTCGCGAATTTGAACTAGTCTGCTCACAATCTGTAAAGACACTGAAATTACTGAATGCATTCAGCTACAGCTTTAACGTATTTAATGCACAAGACATGGTGATAGCAACAGCAAAGTAGTAATTAGAGTGACATACTAGTACTTTCAATCCTATAAGTACACTTCTGCAAGCGGTTAAAAGTCAACAGCTTTTTTAAGGATAGATTTATGCATGCGTGGAGTTGTAAGGCTGAAGCACGGGGCTTCTTGTCAACATAGGCTAAAACAGAATTGAGCTCATTAACTTATGAACATATTAAACTGTGAGAGTATTTCCTGGAACCATATAAAAGAGAACCAACCTCTAAGTTGAAAATCAATACTGCTTCTGTTATCAATAAGCAGATTTCTAAAGAACAGTACATGATTAAGTTGCCTTTTAGAAAAGTGGGAAGATAAGCATTTCCAATAAAGATTTAACAGTTACACTTCTCAAATTTAGAAAGATGCACTGAAAAGTCACAAGGTAATGAAAACCTTTCTAAGAGTCAACATTCTGTAGATTTTATAGGCTATGTAAATACCTGGCTACTATCCATAGCTGGTTCTCCCCTTCCATCGTCTTGAGCAGAGACTTGACAATTTTGTAAGAAATCCTTGCTTATAGCAGCTCCAAACAACTCTTTACATTGCACTGATACCCCACTTTCCTTTTTTTGGGAACCTGAGGCAGGATCTTTGCTTTTGTTAGTGTTTATCTGCAGTGACAGGAAGTTGAATGGTTTTTTGTTTTCATTAAGTTGACGTTTGTTGTTAGCAGCCGTTGCCCTGCCTTGAGAATCACTTCCAATGCTTCTCTATAAACAAACAAAAAAAAGAACAATTGTTTTGGGGTTTTTTTTCTCCCTCCAATATATTCTCAACACAGATTAATTTCACTGCTTGGATTACCAGTTCTGCAGTATTGTTAGACTGATTTTAAAGTTACTTTATTAGTCACTGGCTAGCCAAAAGCTAGCTAAAGACAGTGCCGGTGGTTTTTGCCATATAGTTTTCAGAAAGCAAGCCCACCCTCCCAGAACAGCTGAGAAGCAAAAGGGTTCTGCAGTTCCTCAGAGCTTAGTTCTTCATCCTTGCTGTGGCCTCCACCTTTACTATACTGAAAAGCATCCTACTTCTCCAGGCACATTTAAGCAACATATTCACTTGCAGAATATGATACCTCATAACCTCAGCTTTTCTTTAGAACCTCCTGAACAGCAACTTGTTGCTGTAACATACATTTAGGGAGGAAGTTATGCCTAGTCTTTATATTCTAAGTCAAAAATTAATCGCATTTGAAAGAATCTTCACAATCCAAACAAGTTAACAACAAACTTTGGAAAAGGTTAACAAGCCTCTGTTCTAAAACTGTTAGCATAAATATACCAAAGAACTAATCCCTCATACTTTTCATTGTTTTGGACAAGGGAAGGATGAATGTGCCATATTCCCAAAGAAGTAGCTATGGCTCAAGAATTCATGCCACATCTTTCTCTGCACTCTACTGAGAAGCAGTTTTTAATGCTACCTTCTGCTTAATCCACAAGGATAACAATGTTCAGAATCACAAACTGGCACTCCAAGAATGGACTTTCAAAATAAGATTACAGACATTTTCCAGTGGCAGACAAGTACAATGAGTAAGAAATACTGATCTGAGAACGCATGAATTTGTTAACAATTGACAGGAAGAAAGTGAAGACAGCTAAGGTCACGGTCCTGAACTTCCCATAGTTTTCTCAAATTCAACACCAGAATTTTGATTCGGCTCCTATGGTGCCTATAAGCTTTTTTTTTCTTTTTTTAACCTTAATCGCTTATGAAAGCTTTCTTTATTCATCTGTCAAATTATTAAGAGATAGCTAAATAAATTTTGTAGTCATGTTTATAGTGGGAGCTAGTATGCAGACAAACCTGATCCAGATCACCAAAGTTTATTCTTTGTTTAAGCCTTTCTAGTTCTGCCTGCTCTGGAACAGACATCTGGGTCATGTATCGAGCATGAGGAAAACTATGAGGAGTTCTGGTCTTCCGCCGTCCCACTCCAGGTGAGGATTCTGGAGATATATCATTAGTAAGCCTTGTTTCAGCTTCCCCACCAAGCTTTTTCTTGTTTTTTTCTGAAGATCTGTTTGCTTTCTTCTGTTGACTTCCCCAGTCCTTAAGGGGAAGGAGAGGAAAGAAAAAAGGTCATATTTGTTATCCACATAGATAAAAAGTAAATGTTTTAATTCAGTGAAAGAGTTTACTTTCATTTTAGAAGTAAAAATAAAACGCAGTATCAAAATACGCACTAAGTTTTCTAGAGTAAGTGTCACATTACAAAATATCGCCACTGCATGAATTAAAAATAGCTTGTCAGGAAATTTTAAACCCATTTCATCCTACAATGCATTAAATTAATTTCAAATGACACTAAAATTGTATTTTTCTTTGAGGAAGAGTCTTCAGCAACTTAGAACTTTTAAAACTAGAGTTTTCACTTTCACGACACCCACAATGCTTCTGTGTCTACTTTATTTACCCAAAACACCTCCCATAAATACATCTACAGACTTCACAGCCTCTGAATTACACTCATTGCTTGCTTAAATCTACCTCATCATTTGTATCAGTTTTGCGGATACTTACCTGTAAAGGTGTAATGACAAGGCTTAAGGTTTTGCATTGTTACCTGCCACTAACAGAATCTACCTGATAATTTTAATGTACAGCATAAAATGGCAACTGAAAGATAAGACGAATTATACCGTGTTGTTCAGCCGGTCATCAAGGCTTTCATTGCTCCAGCTAGGCAAGTCCTGATCATTCATGCCTTCTTCAAAGGGACCACCGCCTGTTGCCATGACAAGCAATCAATAAAAAGAATCTAAAAGAAACAGTTGAAGGAAATGTGCTGTATTAAAATCAGCTTATGTAGAGTACTTTAAAGATTCATAATCTGAGATGAGACCTACACATTCATTCTAAAATGAAAACACAAGGCTATTCTAGGAAACTAAAACCCCTGTTTACTAAACCATGTTACTAAAAATGTAACAGTGAGAAGAACAGAGATACTGACATTAAAAATTAAACAAGAAGTAATTGTGGGTTTGTTTTTTTTTAAAAAAAAAAAAAAAATCTTTTTTTAATCCCTGCTCTTAGAAAGGAATTTTTTTTTCTTTTTTTTTTTTTTGAGGCTCTCAATTTTCCTCACTTTAAAACACACTACACAGTGCATGGGAAGACTGGTTTATGATTCATAAAGCCTGCATTTTCAGGTCCAGGGTGATGTCTATTTGATATAGTAAATGATTCTGGAGATCTAGTATGTCAAATTTTCACATTTATTTCAACACTAAGATGTTGACACCAAAGTACTGAAGGGGGATACTTGATACAATACACAGAAAATAGAAATCAATAAAAGGATTTTTTTTTTTTTTTACACTACAGGTTAAGTTATTTAAGCAGTTAGTGCCATGCCACTTACATTATAGTTTCTAGCAACACCAAACAAAATAATTTAGGTTTCCTGGAGCTTTGCTGCTCTCTAATAGTGTCATTCTGTGCAGTATAAAGCAACCTATAGGTTTAAAGTTTTCACTTTCACTTCTAGTTTTGACATTAGTAATAAAAAAGTTGTTAAAGATCAGAAACAAAGTATTCCTTTATAGCAGTAAAATTAGATTAGCCTCTTGAAAAAGGTGAAGTATACCTAACTGTATATACTCTCAGGCTGCAATAAAAACTGTAACTTAAGTGCTGCTGGCACAGTTCCACTGCACGAAGCTACAAAGTTTTTCTTTATAACAGCTATGAAGTTCTGTTACAGATGTAGAAGAAAAAGTTTTTCTAAAGATTTTACCACAAGCTACCTACTATTAACTTTCACACTAAGATGCCACAGAGTGCAGGTGAAAAAATCACCTAAAACTCAAGATTAAGAAGTGTCTAAGAAGGGGGTTTTTATAATCAGTTCTAGGGGGAGGGGGGGAAATTCCTGAATTAATTTTAAAAGCCGTACTTGTGCACCTATCTTGCTTAGGTATAGTATTCAACCAAAATCACACAGTACAGCTCTCTCACTAGATGCTCTTGCACAAAGCAATGTTTTTACGCAAGCACTGCCTAGATTATACCATTAAGGAAACGGGATCTACCAGGTATGCTCATTATACCATAACCACATCTCCACTCGGCAGTGTACCAACCTTAAGTCACACTAACACAGTAAGGAGTAATTCAGCTTCTGCATCTCACAATCAGAATCGTAACACAGGTATAATAAAGTGCCTGCTACTTTGGGAGCTGGCAGATCTGTGCCCTACTGTCCTTGCACATTCAGTCATTCTCCCTTCAGCTCAACAGAAGTGTCCACTAGGCTGTGCAATCAGAGGGTACCATCTATAAGCTAGCTAGCCAACAAACAAAACTGAAATTAAAAAAAAGCAAACCAACAGATAAACTGTCAATTGGATAAGCTCCCTGATCTGGCTAAATTTACGACTATATAAGAATTATCCATAGGCTCAAGGAAGGTAAATAAAAGCCGTGTCATCAGGAGGAGCGAAACCCAGACAGATCAACTGTAAAACCACACCTTGTGTTCAACTTTCACCCAGGTGAACTGTCAGATTTATTTAGAAAATAACAACACAGCGCCCTTTCACATTTTCTTTGTTTTCAGGTAGAAGCACAAGCATCCTATGAAAAGTTACCAGGGAAGCTCTCCTGCCAGCTCAAGGTAAATTTGACAAGCATTCAAAACAAATGCATAGTTATCAGTTTAGCTTATTTTAGAAAACAGTTATGTTTTGTAAGAACTTTCTTCAGTTACAGATAAACTGTTCAGCTTTGAAGATGTGCAAGACCCAGCATTTCAACTGGTACTCTATTCTGATCTATGCCACTAAGCATAATGAGTTCATCTTGACAAGATTAGAGGCCATCTGGGTTTACAGTCCAATTCAGTAAGCTGTTTCCTCATCATGTTATATAATTCCACAAAAAACATAGCAAAAGAAGTTCTTCCCTACCTTCCACTGTAAAAACAAGAAGTGGCAGTATGCATCTTTACATAATACAAATAGCTTTTGTGAAAGTTTTAAATGAAACAAATGTGAATAGTTATCTTCAACTACCTTTGCTGTAGGAGCCTCTGATTACTTCTGAAGTAAATTCACTGCCACAGAAGGAATATTCTGAATAATATTCTCAAACAAGGCATACGACAATGCACCCTACTAAATACAGCTCAAAAATAACAATATCCTGATTACTTCCAGCAAGCGGATTTTAAAGTGTTCTAATAGAACTGTGCCTTTCACAGAGAGCAAGTCTCTAAATATTCATATTGTAGTCTTTGATATTTCCAAATGAGTTATATTCAAGTGAGCTTAAGATCACAGAGCTATGCTGATATTTTGTCCCTTCAGCTCAGTTAAAAACACAAAGAGATTCAGCCAGCTTTTTTCTTAGAGATGAAACTCTCTCAAATGAAGCTGTGTTTTTCACCTCCTCATGCACACTTCATTAACTTGTATTTTTTCTTACTTTTCATTTTACCAGCTATTTTCTGAAGAAATCCTCTTACAAGAGCTTTGGTATCCTCCCATTATGGTATTTCTGCATCCAGCAACCCATTACCAATCTCAGCTTCTTGCACATTATGGAATCTGTATAAAAGCTCCCTTTGAGCATGTACACACTGCCTTACAACATTTACTAGGGACTTGAAAAAAGACTTTCAAGTATATTTTCTACAGAAATAATAAGATAACATGTAAGATTACAGTCAAAACATGTAAGATTGTAGTCAAAACATATTTTGTACATGTAACAGCAATACGCAAATTGCTCAAAAGGAGCACTACAAAACGTGCTAACAAACCAAAGATATATATTTTAAACAGCTTTTTGTCAACAGTGGAATTGTTTTTGACATTTTTTTCTCTATAGCATTCATGCGAACTGCAAGAGCTCTGAAGAGCTCTATCCTGCACACAGAAACATTTGAAAACTAAAAATTAAATGGAAATCAAAAAGTTGTAAAAAGCCATCATAGAGCCGTAACAACTGAAAATGGGATCAAACATTGAAGTCTACCTTTCTAAGAGACGCGCTCCTCACTGAGCATTAATTCAGTATTAACGCATTAAATGCCTATACAGAGTATTGCCAACCATACAGTATCATCAAACAGGACCAGACAACAGAGCACATCCTCTCTCGTTGCACCGGACAGCCCTCACACTAGCAAGGCGCCAGGAGACCTGCAAACTCAAACACCCGGACCAAGGGAAGGATGCCCGGCACTACCAGCCTGCCGAGCCGCGCACCTCAGCCCTTCCCGGCGGGTCTCCTC
>VYXH01004195.1:0-35546 GCA_013397275.1 Burhinus bistriatus
AAGAGATGCAACATATAGATGGGGTCATGACTGGAGGTGGACTTGACCACAGACACTATTGCACAGGTTATTCATGAATGTGAAACGTGTACTGCAATCAAGCAAGCCAAGAAGTTAGGTTAAAGCCTGTTTGATATGGAGGACGATGGCTGAAATATAAATATGGGGAGGCCTAGCAGATTGATTATATCACACTCCCACAAAACCCCCATGGCAAGCGCCATGTGCTCACAATGGTGGAAGCAACCACCAGATGGCNGATTATATCACACTCCCACAAAACCCCCATGGCAAGCGCCATGTGCTCACAATGGTGGAAGCAACCACCAGATGGCCGGAAACATACCCTGTGCCCCATGCCACTGCCTGGAACACTATTCTGGGCCTTGAAAAGCAAGTCTTACAGTGACATGGCAACCCAGAGAGAACTGAGTCAGACGACGGGACTCATTTCTGAAACAGCCTCATAGACACCTGGGCCAAAGAGCATGGCATTGAGTTGGTGTATCACATCCCCTATCATGCGCCAGCCTCTGGGAAGATCGAACGATACAATGGGCTGCTAAAAACTACACTGAGAGCAATGGGTGGTGGGAACCTAAAACATTGGGCTACACATTTAGCAAAAGCTACCTGGTTAGTCAACACCAGGGGATCTACCAATCGAGTTGGCCCTGCCCAATCAAAACTTCCATGTACTGCAGAAGGGGATACAGTTCCCGTAATGCACATGAAGATATGTTAGGGAAGACAGTCTGGGTTAGTCCTGCCTCAGGCAAAGGCAAACTCATCTGTGGGACTGCTTTCACTCAAGGACCTGGGTGCACTTGGTAGGATGTGGAAGGATGGGGAGATCCAATGCATATCTGATTTTGGGTGAGAATAGCCAATGAATCAAATTTTATGATGTTAATTGCTAAATAACCCTGCCACTGTATGTCATCATTACTATAATTGCTATCAATCGTACTATAGTCAGAATCACCCAAACTCATGACAGATGGACTTTGATGAAACCGAGAAAAGTGCAGTGGTGATGGGATCAGAACTGACCTCAGCAGCTGGCGCCCAGCAACTTCCTTGAGATCGACATCTTCAACCCGCAGACCATGGGCATGGGCTACACCAGCCATGAGCTCCAAATACAGCATGCAACAGTCCAGCACCACGCACCATCTCGCCTGCCCTGAGAGACTGTTCTAACAGATGGAGCCCAAAGTCATGGATTACATTAAGTCAATGGACATTTTAGACGGATGGCCCATAGATTAAGGGAATTATATTTGTATGTATATATATGTACCTATATATCACAGACAGGGAAAAGTGGTGGTAATTAATTGGAAACTGTAAGATCTGGGCATTACGTAGATGATATAGAATAAGGGGTGGATAATGTCCTGGTTCCGGCGGGGGTAGGGTTAATTTTCACAAGGAATTGGAAGGGGACACAGCAGGGAGTGGGGGAGTCAGCTAACCCCGACTAGCCAAATATTCATACCATATGACACCATGCCCAGTATATAGCCTAGTCTATAGCCCGGGAGCTGGCTGGGGGAGGGGGCAGGAAATCACCGCTTGGGAACGGGCTGGGGGCTTCCCAGGTCTGGTCGGTGAGCAGTGGTACATTAATCGTGTTTTGTACATTCCTCTATCAGTATTATTGTTGTTATTTTCCTCTTTCGTTCGCTGTTCTGTTAAACTGCCTTTGTCTCAACCCACGAGTTTGCCTTTTTTCTTCTGATTCTCCCCTCATCCCAGCAGGGGCTGGGGGGGATGAGCGACGACTGCACGGTGCTTTGTTGCTGGCTGCAGTTAAACCACGACATACAGAGAGGAAGAGGAGAGAAAGAAAGGAAAAGACAGGGGCAACATGTTAGAGACAAGCAAAAGATACCAAGTTAAGGAAATTCTAAAACATTATTCACATCTCCTGCGATCTGGGCACAGGACAAGGCATCATGCAGGCATGCTTGCGGTGGTTCGGGCAGCAGAACAATACCAGATCTCCCAGGTAACAACCATACACAGTGAGCAATCACAGCACTTGAAGCTGCAAATCCATAGGCTGTAATTCATTCGGGCAACTGACTCACCCACAATTGATTAATCAAATACTTACGTCTCTTACACTCTCAATTAGCAAACTTAGTAAAACCATGATCGATGTGAAGATTGTTAGCAGCACATCGCCTCCCCGCCTCTGACACACTTCCCCACTTAGCTTCATTATTCTCATAAACTCTTGCTGGCCTGTCAGTCATCTCTGTAACTGAAGTTTTGGTATTTCAAGGCAACTGTTCGAATGATTCAGATAATCATTAACACTTGTATACATTGTTGCTGCTAAAGGTTTCTCCCATATTACAAATGGGTGTGATGGGAATGCCCAAAATAATGACCTCAGTACATGAGGAATAAACAGAGACTACCTGAACAATCCCAGAAGCACCTCGGTTGCAAACTGCATGGAGATCTGCATTGCATGGCAAGACAGGTGAGGATGAAAAACGATCACTACCTAAATTAATAGAATTAAATGGCTCTAAACCAAATAGAGCCTGGGCTACAGGTCGGCAAATCTTGTTTCCAAATTTGGAGATCTCTGCGTTTTTGCTTGGATTTGAACTTGACGCCCAGGATATCAACTGCATATATAGAACAGCAACAGTACTTAAAGGATTTCTTTTCCTGTCTGCAGTCTCCAGTGCCAGGGTCACCCTTCTGCACGCCGCTGAATGAGCCTGCACAACAGGAAGAAGTTGCATCACATAGCAGGCAGGACATGCACTGAGTAACATGCAGGTATCCCATTTCTGTGGCTACAATGAATGTTCTGGTCATCTCTGCCCACGGAGAACGTGTCAGACGTGAGGCTGGAAAGAGCACAGTCCCTTTGGGTAAACAAGCCTTGACCTCAGCCAAATAGCTTAGGATTGTTAATAAAGAAGAACTTTGTTAGGCATTTGTCATGCTCGCACTGGCTGATGAATAGATGCTGGGAGATGGCGTGGTGAAGGGAAGGCTGAGGAACAAAGCTGCCCAAACAGCAAGGGAGACCTGGAACTGTGCAAACAGCTGTGGACAGACCTGGTTCATCACAACAGGTAAAAACATAAGAAGGCAAAGCAAGATGCAGAAGGTCCACCAGAAAACTAGACATCAGGGAGGAAAATACACTGGTAGTCCAGTCCTGCACTCATCTTTTCCATGACAGCAGGACCAGGTCCCTGTCTGCTACCTAGCCAACTTCTAGCCAGACAGGGCCTTTTTCCCCCTGATTTTGGCTAATCTTTTCCAGTGGTTTTTCTCCCTGGCTTTGCCTTCTGGTAATACTGACATTAGACATTTGAATAAATAATAATTAAAACTGACTGGCATTGAGTTTTGCTGTGAGAAGCACTTTTCCACCACAGGGGTGTAAGCTGCTTGCCAGTCACCCACAATTTTGTTTGGCAAAAAGGAGAGGGATTAAAAAATAAAGACAGAGTAGTCAGATTTGCAGTGGCTACCTGTCCATTGTATATTATTTCTCCAAGAACTACAGAACATTGTTTGGAGTCATTCTGCATGCAGTATTTTCCACCAGCTGTCCGTGGCCTGAAATGGCAGGGATCTGAATCAGGTCAGAAGCCCCCTGACACAGCAGAAGTACAGGCATGTTTAGGCACAGGTCTGACACTTTCTTGCTTATTTTGCAGATTGGCAATTTAAATGAAAGTCCATACAAGAAACAGGCATTTGATTTGGATGTAATTACTTCAAACATTTCCAAAGCCACTCTTGGGTGAGTCACAACACTTCCCACTACCCAAAACCTTTAGATGTTTGTGTCTAAAAATGGAGTCAGCAGATTTACCCTTCACAGTCAAGACTGATACAAGCCAATAGTGCTGTAAAATGATTTTTCTATAAGCAATAACAGCTCAGCTGTGAATCACTGGAAAATAGTGACTAACCTCTGTTGGAAATTAGAACTTGTTGCCTTACCCACAATTTTCTTTCTTACCTCAGAAACACCAGGAACAAACTAAATCTGGTCTGTCTTAAGTCTGCACCCAGGAAGAAGAAGAGCTAGAACACTGATCATTTATAGCAATAGCTTGAAAGGAAAGGATGTGATTAACAGGTGAAAAATTACAATCTTTTTATACTGTCAGTTTCTGCTAATAACTCAGTACAATCACTTTTTGATCAGGCTTTTTTAGACTAGCTTTTTTCTACTCTCTAAAACTATAGGATGTGCAAAAACACTGCAAAAATTCTTTCTCTGGTGTACAAGAAGTGTAGCAAGAAAAAAAAGGCAAGAACAATGTACAGAATAGATCTGGATGACAGTCATTCCAAAGGCAAAATTATTACAGGCTATTATCTCGTTGTCTGGAGGAGCCGTGGACCAGCTGGCTGTGATGTTCTGCTCAAAGTTAAACACAGACAGGAAACCGCATGTCTGATACTGTAAAAATCGTTTGTCTTCCTGCCATGGCTAACCAGGCAAGCAACCCGAAGGGGCTGTTTTCATTTAAAAGAAACACTAATCCACAACAATAAAAAAGGAATGACAAAGCCCCAGTTCTCCCTTCTCCCAACTGGAGTTAATGCTTGTGTTTGTGAATGAACTGGAAATGTTACAAACTGAAGTTTTACATTAGTTTAATTTTTATCTGTAGTTATTCACTTACTACACGTGAATGCAAGACACAGTTTTCGTGAGTCACCTAGAGTGCTTGCAGCACATGACCTAGAAGGAAAAGCTCCACTCAGAACAGTGAAAGGAATTAGGGTAAAAAGACTGGTTTTTAATTTACACTACAGCTTCTTTTAGGCTGCTCTGGAAGTGTGAGGGGGGCTGCAGAGTTGATGGGAATTAATTTAGTGGTGAATTTATAGAACAGCTTTCATAAACATATACACAGAAGACACAGATTTGTCAGAGTGATTGTATTCAGCTACATAGCTCCAGGAGAAACAGCTATAATATGACTAATTTATAACAAATTAGCCAAAATCCACAAGGGTGTGGTTCACTTTGTATAAAAACTCTAGACAGCTGACACAGAGGAAGATCTTTTACTGGGAACACATTCTTTTCAATAAAATCAAGGCAATCTGTTAGAACTAGGTCCTGGGTCTACCACCTGTGCTCACAACAATACCAGTATTTACCCCAACTCCTTTAAAGCCCATCCAAGTAAGGGTTGGTCATACAACCATGGATCAGCAATCAGGTTGCCTGGTTTCAAATCAAGCTTGGGGAGGGGATGAGGAAGAGGGGAGGAGGTGGCACCAGATATGGATAGCCTGGGCCAAGGGAGACAAAGACCTTCTAGCTTGTTTTTGTCTAATCTGGTGTGGGTGTGCAACCTAAACTAGTTAGCCTTCTCGGAGGGCTGGGAAGTGAGACCTAGAAGCCACTCACATAGTTGTCTGCCTCAGTGCAGTCACACACCACGTTTTCCAGGAGTGGAAACAGTGTCCCAACCCTTTGTTATCTCAGGTAATGAGGATTTGATTATATCCTTTTCTGAGGAACTTAACAGATGATAAGGATGTGTGCCATACTCATTTAGAAATGTGTGCACACACAGTTCTCCACAGGAGGCGTCACACTTGCCTGCAAGAGACATGACAGTCTCAGTAAAAGAACCATCGTGGGATCCAGCAGGTAGGAGAAAATAAAGTGAAGTGTGTGTGCGCAC
The DNA here is from genome assembly GCA_013397275.1 of Burhinus bistriatus. Classification (NCBI taxonomy): domain Eukaryota; kingdom Metazoa; phylum Chordata; class Aves; order Charadriiformes; family Burhinidae; genus Burhinus; species Burhinus bistriatus. The sequence continues at coordinate 5,700 of VYXH01004195.1, forward strand.
ACACACATCTGTGTGTGCAGCATGAGGTCCACCAGCACTGTACACACCTGCACTGCTTTTACTGTATTTGCAGTGGTCTATATAGGCATTCATGAAGTTGAATGAGGACAGGTTATGCACTTGTGATCTGGTCTATGCTCAGATTTCACTGGTTTAACTGAACTCACATACACATCCTTGTGCTGTAGTAAGCATGAGGTAGCATATCCACCAGTGAAGGAACCTTCTTAGCTACTTCACGCGCACCACCGAACAAGTGCAGAGGGTCAGTTACAACAGAGAAGCTGACTTTAAATTCACATCCTATCAAGTCACTTAGTAGTATCTGCATGTACAGATGTTGCACTATGGCAATACAGCCTTTTAGAAGAGACAAGACCTTAAGTATAGCATTTACCTCTTGTTTATGTTTTATAATGTAATTAGCGTATGTTACATTTTGATGTGTCAACAGAACAACTCTAAACATCTTGCTTTCATCTTTCTTTTCATCAACTTTTAAGTGCAATGTCTTGAGCTGAGTATCAGACTTACTTCAAAAGGAGGACAGCCTGGCAGAAAGAAATAACCTCTGAACACAGAAAAGGTTGAGATTTTGCAAGACTTGTTAAGAGACCAAAATAGTTCCTGCCACTAGAAGTTTTCCTCCACAAAATGTGATTCCAAAGTCCATTGGTATGACACAGTTAATACTACTTGCAAGGTATAGCCTAGGAATGCAGGGTAAATTATTAAACCTACCTGATGGAAAAATGAGCATATCATTGCATTCTTCACCTGTACAGGAACACATGAACATCAGTCCCCCATCTTCCTTCTTTTCCCTCATCAAACACTGCTCTGAGCTGGAGTCATCCAACATGTGACCATACAGTGCTGTCTGGGGATCATGGCATATTGTTTCTAGTGTCACATTTTCATCATTCTGTCTCCTAAAAATGAAAAGGAGAAAACTGAAATCAAAGAAGGGATATTTTACAAAGGGAGCAGACAGGACTGCGCGTGCCTGAAAGTTGCCTCTTTGGAGAACTCAAATGGGATTTAAAGAGTATCATATGTTCTTCTCCAGCTTTCTTGAATGGGGTAAATTTGGCTGTGTCTGGGCTTCTCACACTGGGGCATTTGTACAATGGCACAGCTACTCCTGTATAATATTACCACTAAGCTCCAATGAGTGCCTTTGAAAATCTCACCCAGAATTATTCAACTAATGCTCAATGAACCGCTGTGAACTTCAGAACATAGTTTTGGTTTTTGTGGTCACTGTGCAGACAGTAAAAATCTGTGAGAAATTATGATAAAAACTGAATTATTTCCTCAAAATCTGAGGAATTTCTAGAGACTTGGCCTTTTCATTTTTCTTTTGAAGCCTACAATCAGCACAATTTCTGCACTGAAGGAGTTATCCTTATAATTTAAAAACAAAAACAAATCAATACCAACCATAGAACTGGTGCAAGGCAGAGTTGCCTCACTGTCAGGGAAATATTTACAGTTGATAATCTGGACCATATTCCTGTGTTTTGTCCTGGTCCACAGATTTCATTTCCTTGGCACAAGACTCAGGTAAACAGCACTTTAAATACAGTTCTCAACTCATTTGCCCTTTGGATAAATTGGCATGAAAAATCCAGAATGTATCTTAAATTGTACTACAGCCACTTTGTATGGCAATAATAGACACTGACCACTTACTAAAGGAGCACAGGACAAATACGGAACAGCACACTGGACTTATCCTGCATTTCAAGTGTCTGCTTCCAATTATGCTGAACATCTCTTCAAGTCAATGGACACAACTAATTGCTCAATAAATGAATTAATGATGCCTTTCTGTAAGTGCTTCTAATTGTGTTCCTAAATCAGCAGCAATGTTGCAAACACTCAGTTCTGTTCCTTTTGTCCACTTATGAACTCATTAAGTGTGTTCCTGGTTTTCGTTGGTAGGATTGGCTTACCACTTATGGAAGGGCAAACCCCCAGTTTTTAGACTGGAATGCAAGTTTAGAGTCAATAAATCCTAAAAAAAAGTGTTACAACTCATTTGCATATACTCTTGATTTCTTTGAACATAGACATACGCTATATAAATAGCAATATGCCTACATCAGAGTCACTACATACTCAGAAGATTTTTTTTTTACCATTAAGAGAAAGCATTTCTACCTATACATGGTAAATAAGTCTCCTGTGACTGATCTACATAATCTAGTCCACTATGAAACCTGAGAGAACTGTCTTTCTTCAGCAAATGCCACCACAATCCTCTGAGTCTTAAATCTGTTGCTACTCTGAGCGCTGTGGGTGGATGCAGCTTAATGGTTTGAGCAAAAACATGCCTCTTTTCCAATAACAGCATAAGCTGGAACAGAAATGCTTTATAAGAAAAAAAATCCCCAGAACATTTCATATCAGAATTGTTGTTAACCTCAAGCAACTCTCAGTATGCTGAGCACAGATACGAGTTGGAAGCGAGAGACCAAAGCCTGGTGAGGCAGCAGGGACATTCTGAATATCAGAGCGATCAAGGAAAGTACTAAGTAACGATGAATGAGGGTGTGCTCCCCTCCCCACCTGTATGAAGAAATAACTTACCATATAGCTACACAGACTTCACTATTATTCTCGCAGATAGCAGTGATGTTGCAGTTGCTCTTGCACTGATGTTGGTTTGAGCAAGTTGTTACTTTGATGTCACAAAATTTGCATAGGTTTGGTATTTGCAATCCGTTTTCCTTACTTCTGTCTATAGGTGACATAATTTCACCTTAAGGGGAAAAAAAAAAAAAAGAAGGAAACTCAATAATGGTAGATTATCAGATTGTGTTTTTGCTCATTATGAAGATAAGGTTTTCATCAGCAGCAAACATTCCCTCCCACCTTGAATTAGAAGATCTTTGATCTTTCACAGCTACCAATTTTCTTTACAACAGGGCAAGTGCCACAGTGTCAAAACCTGGTTAATCAATCAAAGTGAATTTGAAAAGTGACATCAACTCCTAGTGACTTCAGAGGGAGAAAAGTTGCTTTGTAATTTGCAGAATCAACATTATTCCGAGTCCAGTTTGCACCGAAATAACTACTCTGCAGTTACCCGTTTGCATTATGCACAGGCAGCATACCTGTCCCCCGTGTACAATATACTGCACCATGGTCTGTGTGCCAAAGTAACTGTGGATACCATAGTGGGAATGCACGTTAGGTGGGTGACATCATTATGACACAGACCATGACGAATTTTGCAAGTTTGTCTTTACTAACCTGAAGCATAACCTAGGTGTCATCCTTAATCTGATTACTGTTCACACAGAAAAACACAGAGCTGGAACTGACTTTCAGCTTAAGGTAGATGGTCTGCCCGAGGTTGTGGGTGAAACTCAAACTGGAAACGCAATAGGGCATCTGTGACGCTCATGTAGTCTGCTACTGGAGTCCTCCTGGGCGACTCAAGGGGACTTGAACTCAAAGTAACTTGCAATGAAGTAGAAGTCTACTTTGACCCAACAGCTACTTTTCTGTACCCAGGCATTGAAGAATTACTTGCTTACTGGATCTGAGTCTTAGTACTCACCATTTGCTTCAGTGTGGTAGCAGTAAGGGAAGAGATATTTTTTGTCCCAGTGTATGAATTTCAGGAAATATATTTTTAGTTCAAAAACTATTTTGAAAAGCCAGTGTAACTACAAGGAACACAAAAGGCCAACATAAACTTTTTTTCTAAAGGTAAAATGAATATGCAACTATCTGAAGTGGAACAGACTATCTACAAGAGTTTCAGTCTGACTCACTTTGTAATATATTTGGAAAAGGAGGTTGAACCACTTTAAGGAGACACTGGGCTTCATATAGCACAGCCCTTCTCTTGTAGCCACCTGCGTGTGTTAAAACTATGTTCATATTGCTCTCTGTGGCCAAATGTTGCTAGTCAACTGATAATAGGCAACCAGGGATTCATAATTTCCTCCTCTCTCCTCCATTAGCTGAGAAATCAATTTTTTCTTTCTAGAACTTCACTATTTACTACCATTAGAATATTTTATTACAGGAATTAAATATACATCCTTTTTCCAGAAGGAAATAAAAAAGCCTCTTGCTAACATTTTCAAAGGATTTCTTAGCCATTGTGAGAGACTGAGAGAAAAAAGTCTTCCCTCTTCATGCAAATCACACATCCTTCTCATCACTAGCATGCTCTAGTACTGACCTAAGGTCTCTGATCTTACTGCCATGGTAATCAGTGGCAAAACTCCCAATGATTTTAACGGTATAGAAGAAGTTCCTACACAGAGCGGAGGGTTATGATGAGCTCACTGGGAGCACTCACTCGGGTGGAGAATGCTGGCAGTATGGTACGGGCTGGCTGAATTTTAAGCCCCAGGTAAACATTTCTTGTTCTTAATTATTTATGTTGCAACAACTCCCAGAAGCCATGCAGGAGAACAAAGCCTCATTGAAGTAGGTGTGGTAGGAACTCAAAAAGTCTTGAATCTAGTGTTCTATAAATATGTATTAATATAATCATCGTTATGGCAAATTGCTCCTCTCTTCTGGATGGTACCTCTGATTTACCACATATTGAAGCGAAAGTAATAGCTGTATTGATTTATCTAGGTTCCAGCAATGATCAAAACAACCTGTCCCCCTACCCAGTAAGAGACAATCCTAAAACTCTGGATGTCCTAAAAGTCTTAAAAGTCTGGATGAACAGCACAGACAAATATTAAGGGAGAGATGAAGCGGTTCACCCAAGTTCAAACAAGAAGCCTGTGGCAGGGTGCCAAGCAGCTCACAGCTGAGCACAGGGCTTGAGCTGCATCTACACTGCTTTCAGCTCTGAGCTCACATGGCTCCATCTTTCACTGGGCAGCTGTGGCACGGTGGATGCCTCTGCCACCGACACGACTCAGTCCTCTCTCGTGCCCACAGCGCTGGAGCCAAAAGCCACACAAAGGCGGGTCCTTAGGTAAACCGATTCAAGCACATTATGTTTGCTGAGAGGCAGGGCTTGTTCCTGTGCTGCTCCCGGCCTTGCCAGGTTTTGTCAAGACTCACCCACTGGAACAAATGGATGAATATACGTTTGGACCTCTTCCAAGGAGGGATCTCCAAACCAAGCAATTTGATTAAAAAAAAAAAAAAAAAAAAAACAATCTGGAAAGCAGCAATCNNNCCCCAAACAAAACAATTTTATAAAAAAAAAAAAAAAAAAAAAGCTATCTGGAAAGCAGCAATCCACTGCAAGGTCACAAACCTTGCTTCTAAGTTACAGTGACAGGCCTTAATTCTGTTACTAGCAAAAGTCTGGGTAGTTAGGGCCAGCCAATTTCTGAACAGGTTAAATTAATGGCAAAAGCTAATGGGGCTTTAGGACTTCCAGAACTGACTACACTTGAATTTTGTCCCCAAAATTATTATAATGGAGGCTGACAGTGCAGTGCCTCTCTATTCATGCCTCTGGCAGTTCAAGGTATTGGATAAATTGCCCAGGTGGAGAAACCTTCTTCCACACTTCGCACCTGATTTAAAGTGAAACTGCAGTTTACTTTCCCTAATACTGTCACATTGCTCTAGCAGGTGTTGGTGTGTTGTTCATTAATACAGCTTGGCACTGTGATACCCCTTCTAGTTCCAAACTAAAGCCAAGTTTGACTTCCTCTCATCAGGTTGATGCTGAAATCAACCTCTACAAAGGGTCTGAGATGAAATCTGGAGTCAGATATGAACCCCAACATCACTCTCTTCTGATCACTGCCTGCTACTAGACTCTGAGGACTTAGAAATCCAGGAAAGATTGGTCTCCTTCCAAGTCAGGTGAAGTCAGACCTAACTCTAATCAACAAAATCCTGCCTGGAGAATGACAGGTTGCTAGGGTTCTTCCTTAGGGAAGTGTATTTACTCATTCCCTGAGGGGCCCACAAGCAATGAGTGGTTCACGACCAGCAAGATTGCTCCTTTTCTCTAAAAATACTTGCCTATCCTGCTGCACACTTCATATCCCATGAGCCAACACCTCAAGGTTTTCTCCTGTTCAGACAACCAAAGTCACTTGAACACTGTGGACAGAAGCAACCTTTCATTTTGCATGAAAAAAAAAAAAAAGTGGATATAATGGGAAAGTCAACAGAGAAAACACAAATTTGCACATCTGAAGGAAGCCATCCTGAAATGTGTGCTTGTTTCCTAAAATTTGAGTTTTGCCGTCTACTCTCTAATGTTAGTTTTCTTATTTTGACTTCTCCAGGAAGCCTAATTCTAGCTTTCCTTGCTTCCTTGTCCATGGAGAGGGCTCCAAATAAAAGACTGTAGTTTCTTGGCTATGAAGCTTTCAACCAACCCGTTCAGCATAGATCAGTCACCGTGGTTAAAATGCATGGAACATGCAAGCCAACACCAGAGCAGCCACATAAGAAATATCAACTCTATGAATTCTGGCAGAGCTAGGCTTGCAGGACAACACTTTTACTCTGTGGTTCACATCTTTTTTATGATTTCACAGGACCTTATAAACATTATGCCTGACCCAAAGTCTATTGACTATCTTGAAGTTGTTTGCTTTGTGTCTGTTGTTTGCAGATGTGTAACTTTCATTGAGACCTCAGGCTATAGTTTACATTCCTCCTATTTTTTAGTATCCTTACAGAACTCTCAAAAGCCAACAACATTTAAATAAAGCCCAAACCAAAAACAAAAATCCAAACAAAAAAGTCTGTTTGGGAATATCTACAGTGGAAAACTTCATTTATGTCTTAGGATGAATTTCAGAAACAGCAGCCAATTTCTCTTACTCCTGTCTTGTAGAATACTGTTACTGCATTTCTCTTCTCTCATCCAGTGCCTCTGGCACATGTATTCATATAAAATAATTGCTGAAGGAGATGTTGAGATGGGAACTCAACTACTCAGCTGCTGTGAAATAATTCCACCTGATGGGAGAGACTTGAATTTAAGATTTCACTCCACTACATCATGGAAATCTGCAGGGAGGATGCCTTTATCAGAAAGCCTTGAAGAAGATTATCATTGTTCTCCCAAAGGGCACTGCTCCATGACATCCTATCTTAGCGGCTGGAAGGCACAGTAGCAGCTGTAAGGAACATCCAAGCTATATTACCTTCTCATCCAACAGAAAGACATCAGGTTTTGCCAGAAACAGTACTAAACACAGCATTTTTTCTATTTCACCTACTACCCCCAGTACACGGTCTATAACCTCAGCAGAACTTTGACAGCAATGAGGATGCTGCCAGCATCATGAAAGTGGAGAGGTGATGATGCAAAACCACATCCTTTGCCTTACAAATATTGATAAATTAACCACAGGAGGGAGGCAGTCAAGGAAAATGCGTGATCCAAGCTTTGCTTTTAAGACCTTCTAATGGTTATTCTTAATTATACTGATTATGTTCAGTGCAGTAATACAAGGAGGAAAAGACAGAACCATAATCAACCCCAAAGATTAAAAAATCATGAGTTAGAAAATCGTGACTAGCCAGAGAGATTATGGAAATAAAGGAATTTAAAACCCTACAACCAAAACCCCACCAAAACCCAACTGCTGGATTCTCCTTTATTTGCCATTGCTGCCTGGACTCTTAGAGTGCATTTGAGTCATGTTTGGAAACTTTGGCCACAGAGGGGTGGAATTACTGTCTAATTTAAAAAATGAAAAGATAAAAATAAAATAAATCACTGGAATCCAGGAGCTTCATCTTCAAGAAAAATGTCAGCTATCGTATGACTCATCGTAAAATCACAGGATCTGTATAACACTGCAGATCACCTCGTAACTCCCATGACAACACCTTCTGGGGTAACCCTATGAAATACATGTTTTCAATTTTTCAGTTTCATCTGCCAATTCTGAGCTTGATGCCATCATGAGTTGAAATGGAGTGTCACTCTGATATATACTCCCATACTCATTATGTGAGTATGAACTCACGTAGTTTGTACTGTCTTGGACCCTACTTTGAGCTGTAGTCCTTTATCTCAACTATGATTTACCCCAGTAGGATCAGTATAGGCATAGGACCTTTGTGACTGTTTCTGTTAACAGCAATGATTATCAAGAATGCTGAGACAGCCTCTGTAAAGCCAAATATGAGCTATCTTTTACATACAACTAAAATATGTCAGAGGAAAACAGGTTTCATAAATGTTTAGCTCACCAGATATTTAACTATCACTGTGGCAGGACTCCAGAAAACCACATTCCTACAGATTCTGTTGCAGAATCTCTCTGCCTTGATCTGTATCATATATAGTCACAGGTCACTGACGTCACCCTGGTCTGCCCCTAGCAACTTACTCCCTTTCTTCCCTCAGAAGGTGTTTCACCTCTTAGATTTCCTTTTGATCTTCAGCCTTCCGGCCTAGCACAACAGCTGCCTTAGTCAGTACTTAAAGACATGCCTTTAAGTGTACCAATTGCACTTTTGTTTGCAAAGCAGTTGGGACCTTTGTGTTGCTTTCATGCCTGATCAAACCTCATCGGGGCTCTGCAAAGCATAAAGACCAAAATAACTTCCTTTTTATGAAGACACTTCTTTGTGAAGTATGTGGAGAAGATGCATGTCATGGCTTCTCCCTATCACGTAATAGCTCTCGTCTGTCACATGAAAAAAATGCAAGTCACACCTATCGGACAGCAACAACACAACTGTTAATGCAATGAGACACACATACAGCCCTGCAACCCATCCTATCACAAAGCAGCCACTATGACATCGGGGGAAAGAAAGGTCTGGCGGGGGCCACAGGCCTTCAAACAGTTTGTGTGGGCTGTGACCTGCTCTTCAGCTGTGACTGAGAAGTCCGCTAGGAAAGAAGAGGGCAGACTATGTAAGCTGTTCTGACAAGCTTGACCCAGCCACAAGTAGTTTGGCCACCCCCAGCTGAAGGAAGGCCAAAGCAGAAGAAGTGGTTCACAGCCAGAAGGCCACTGATGAACTACACTGAAAAGTGGGAAACCATTATTTTATATATTTATTATATATATCTATATAAATATATATATTTTATATATGTCTTTTACACATATTTATATATTTACAGGGAAACCTGCCTACTGGCAGACAAAGGAGCAGGGGAAGGTACGTGCAGAGGAAGAAGACAAAAGGAAAAGGAGCAAGAGTCAGAAAACTTTTTTTAACTTTTCTCTGCAGTGGAAGTGCCTGGCTTTTAACAGCAAGTGGAACTGGCAAAACTTTGCTTTAGGGATTGCTGCAGGCACTGACACAGACACAGAATCAAATCTGGCAGGAGCTGGGGGGAGGGACACAACCAGAGAAAATAAGGGAGGGAACAGCATACTAAGCTGGAGATCTTGACGATAAAAATCATTCTCGTATTTAAAGCATTAAAATAACGCTATTTTTATCCACTGCTTCCAAAATGAGCTAGCATTGGCAGTTTCAGTCATGGGCTGGGCTCTTCTCACTGGTACAGGGCATGACAGTGAACTGCCTCAAACACGCCTTAGAACGGAGCTCGCTGCCGTGACTCCTGACTGACATTAGTGCAAGTGTGAGGAAACTCCAGCTCAGCACTTACAGTAGAAGTACGAACACATTCTGAAAACAGAATAAAAATAACATTATTGTGTTGCTTCAGATAATGAGATGGATTTTCACCTGCAGATTTTTAACTTGCTGCTGTCTTCCACATTTTCTGGCCACTGTTTAGCATCCCATGGTAGGTGGAACAAAAGAATACTGTCTCCAGGCAAAAAGGCTGAAAAAAAATCTAAATGATGGCTTCCCATAGGGCATTCAAAGGGACGTTTCATCTTCTGACTTTAACCCGCAGCCTCCCTAACACAGCCCGTAAACAGCACACAGCACTGGAGAACCATATGTGATATAACACGAAGATCAATTTATTCGGATATGACTACAGGGTCTAGTTTTTTTCTGCATAATGCATTAAGTTTGGAATTTACTGGAAGCTGTTTTTGGTGGTTAACTCCTTCTGTGACTTCAGATACAGAGTGAGTATCGAGTACAGCAATACTCATCCGGTTCACAAGATTAGGAAAAACCGCTTTCCTGCTTTGTTGGAATAAGCATGATTCATGGTTCAGAACTGACATTTGCACAGCTAATTCTGACCTCTCCATTAAAAAGCATATCCTGCAACTTCACCTCCCTTTGTATTCTTGCCTGCCCAGTGAAAGCTGCCATTACTTCACTCGAAAAAGAGCTGAAAGAGTATAAATACTTCAGCTTTGTACAAATATTACTTTTCCAACTTATGCTCTGAAAATAGACAGCAGTCATTCAAGCATTATACAGTTATTTCTGTGATATAGAAGGAAGCAAAGACTTTTTTCATGACAGAAGAGTCTCTGTGGCAAACCCCTCAACATTTAAAATGTACAAAATTAGGAAGAATTCTGACTCAGAAAAACACAAATGTGCCTCCACTCTCAGCTACAGAGCCTCGCCAGAACAAAACCATACAACTGAATCTTCTAAGTAGGTTAAATGGAGTTTCTGAACCCATCATACTTCTCCCTTCAGCTAGTTAAGAAAGCCTGTTTATAGAAACATGCTTCTCTCCACTCGTGCCCCCTCAATAGTCACACTGCCACCAACAACCTACTTCAAAATACGATAGGGCTCTTCATTCTTCATAATGGCATTGGGGAAGGTGAATCATTTGTCCTGCAAGACGCACATATTCCCTCCAAAAGCTTAGTTTATATTTCTTCCCTTTATCTCACTTATGACAAGAGAGATGAAGAACGTCCACCTTCAAGAGTCGTTCAACCCATTCAAGGGCCTATTTATTAAACTCCCAGTTTCCAACAGGGAAATTCAGGAGTCCCCCAATACAGGTGGAATAGTACTTTAGGACATTTTTCTAATAATGTTATGGCCAAGCTATTTCTATTAGCCATGAAGTATTCCACAGAGGCACATCCTGGCTCTTCAGTTTATCTGCAAGGCTATTGAATGTGCTCAGGGCCACACACAAACTGAAAAATCCATGAGATCATCAAAAAATGAATCATACTCTTAAGGTATCAGCACTGCTTACCTAAAGGCATCCCTTTATTACTTACTAGCAGTCCTAAGTCACTGAGTCCTAGTGACTGTCCTGTCACTTAGGACAACATATCATATTGTCTTACAATATCTGCTTAACGCAAAGACAAATCTTGTCTGCTTTTTTAGGAACATCCTCACTGGACAAGCTACAGGTGGGAGGAAGGCAGAGAAGTTCTATGTCACAGGGCAAGTTCTGCTAAACTTCTGGGCAGCAGAAGACATTAGGATCTACGGTAGGGACAAAGAGGCTAACTTCAAAAGTGTTAACGAGCTTCCTGCTATGCTGTATTGCCAAACTCTGCCATCCTTCCCATGGGGAATTGCAGTGGTGGTACCTGTGATGGACAGAGCAGGTGGGCACATGGGTACAGTTCCGACTTCTCCCTTACACAGACGACTGCCATGCCGGCTCATCACTACGACACCAGAACGGGCAGCCACCCAGCATGCTGTGCAGATGGAACCCTGCCCTCAGCTCCCACAGACCACTGCACAACCAAAGCCACACAGAAATCAAAAATAGTAACATACTATCTTGGCTAAACACTCACAAATGACACTCCTACAGGGCTTTACTCCTATTTGGTATCTGGCCTTGTCGTGCTTAACTTTCCAAACAGCTTCAAGTAACTAAGTGCTGGCCTGGCATACACGCACCAGCCACATGAGTTTAACAGATTAAATTAAAGCGGTAGAGGTTTTACAGTATTGCATGTGGAGCTTCAAATCCTTTTAAAGCTGATTTACCTCAGTATAGGTTATATTAGGAACAAGTCTAGCCAATGTCAGAATTGAGAACTACCGCATACAAAGTTGTTGTGGTTTACTCAATTACATTTAAATCAACTATAAGCTCGAGAGTGCTCAATTACATTTAAATCAACTATAAGCTCAAGATGCGTGAATTCTGTTTGTGGAAAAAGCTTTCATGTTACTTGACTATCTATCTGCAGCATTTTCCACAGGAATAAGGAAGGTCAGATAGATTGCAGAAAATCATCTTTTCCAAATGCAAAATGTAACGATTTAAAGACTGATCTCTATGCTGGCAGCACGCATCAACTCAGGTGGCAAAAAGCCAAATCTTTCCCCTGAAACTACAGTTAACTCTTGCTAAAGTTAAGTCTTGCTACAGGTAAACTCTTGCTAAATGTATGTCCACTGGACTCAAGTGTATTCGAAAGAACAGACTGAGATAACTAAAATGTAGAGGAAACTGTGCAAATAATACCTAAAAGCAGCTGCTGTGCCTTATGAAGAGTTAATATAGAGAAGCAGATGTTTATTAATACTGTTCGTTTGCTCAGGAGACCGGCAGGCACTTGCAAACCCTCTCTGGTCTCAGAGAACCTCCAGGAAAGGTCGTGAAATATGTTAGTTTGGGGGGAGATTTTTGCTTGCTTTTTGAAGTAGTGAAAATGAAGCACAGACATTAAGACCGTGACAAATCACACAAAACAGGAAATTCAAAGTTACGTCTGACTCCCCCAGGTTCCCTTTGATACAGCTAGGTTACTTGGTGAATCAGAAAAAGTATCAGTCCTGTATTTGCCATTTCATGCTTTTATTTTTCATTTTATTTGCTCTAGTAATACTCCCTTAAAACTACTGACACACTTTCCTGACAGGTTTTGGAACTCATAAGGCCATACCCATCCTCCCTTTTGAAAGGCTCCTGCCATGTGCACCTTTGAATAGCCCTCATCGGATCCCTCCTTTGGGGATGCCACTGCAGAGCCCCCTTCACACCCACACACCTTTTCTGACACCTTATTTTTAATGTTGCTCCTTTTTGATGCAAGGAAACACGTATTTTGAGAACAACAATTGTCTGCCTCATGGAGAAGTCCTCAGACCATTTTAAGAAAAATTACTCATTTGTTTCTTAACCATTGTGAACACAAAAGATCTTCCCTTTTCCTTTTCTCTCTGGTGAGGCCATACAGAAAATATCTTCACAAAGAGTTACAGTTTGCAAAAACCAGCAGTCCTGCCCCCCTGCTCCGGTTATTTGTTCACATCCCTCATTGCACTTTCTCCTGCCTCCCAAAGGAATCAGACCGCACCTTACCACACCTCCCTCCCCCTCCAAAAGGCCAGTTTGACCCAGAACAGTACTCCAGTCTAGACAACTATCTGACTACACAAACACAATGAAGAATGTGGTATGAGGAGCGGGAACCCACAGCTAGGGTAATGCAACACTGCGGATTTCAACAGCAGCAGCACTGCTGAGGGCAGAGAAAAGTCTCTGTAGATCTACAGCTGCAGCTACTTCTGGGGCAAGGTCAGGCTGCCCACTGTGCCAGGAACATGGGGGACCTGCTGTCTGCTGCTGTCTCCAGCCTGAGCACAGTCTGCTTTCAAATGCCACTTGCGCCAAGACAGGAGATGTCACAGCCCTTCCTGGAGAGGAAAAAAGGGCTCTGCAGTTATTCTTTTCTACCAGGCATCGTCAATGTAAGGGCAGATGGGACTTGCTTAGGACTCATCCACATGGGTTGTGACACTTTGGGGAGCACTCCAAGGATTGATGTTCCTCCCCAGAAACTTTTGTAGAGGGCAGCTCAGGATGGGCCCCATAGCTGTTTAAATCCACTATGAAAGTAGACGGGAGGTTATTTTGACTTTGAAGTGTACAAAAAGTACTTTTGGTGTCTCAAGTCATTTAACAACATTTATAGGAGACATCTGAGAAGACAGGTTTCCTCAGCAGTATGCAGACGTAGCAGATGTCTCCTCTTCACAGGATGGTGAAAGAGTCAGAGCAGTCTCGTTTTTAGAATACAGTTTTTTCAAGAGAAAGAACTGTATGAAAGGGACAGATAGTACTGTGAAGCACAGATATGCTCCGTCGGAAGTGAAATGTGATTTTGCTGCAGATCTGTAATGTGAACACAAAAATAAAACTCAGCCAGTCACCCCACTTGTGCTTTGTTTCTGGGGAAAAGTCTGATGAACGTTTACCTGAAACTACCGCTAGTCTGGGAATCTGGTCTGTAAACCCAGACAAAAGCATTGCCCAGGTTTCACCTTTTGCTCTGAAACTTTTGCTGAACTACATGTAATTCCCATCTCTGATTTCAAAGGGCCTGATTCTGACTACACTTCCTTTTCTGTAAACTGGAAGCAGGATCCTGTGGACCAAGGAACAAAACTTTAGTCAAATGAAGCCAAACCTAAGTAATGGATTTGGGATTTTAAAAAAAATAAATAATCAAAAACAGTCTTAAAATGTAACAGTAATTAGAATGGGCTGCATCTGTTCAAATATCACATTCACAAGTAGGAAATACTTCATAATTATGAAGCACAAGGGGCACAAAAAGCACAAGTAAGACATAAAAAGATTTTACGTACAGTGGCATGGTTTGAAGTACATAGATTGCAATCCTGCTGTTCAGTGTTTTATTTCTACCTAGGTAGAAGAATTCAAACTAAAGTTCCTTGACCTTTTTCCATGCACAACTCCATATTGTGCCTCTGTACTGGCCCTTCACAAGTGCACCTTTTGTGTCAACTGCTGGAGCATGTTCAAGTCATGAGTTAGGGGGTGCTTTGTGCCTCTGACCAGGACCTGCACATTCTTTAGGCATGATCTCAGCAACCTTTACAGCCAGGACTGGAAGTGACCGAGCAAACTGGCTTCAGCCACAGCTTTTAAGTCCACCTTAAGCAAGGATGTGCTCTGCATGGGGACAGTCTCTGTCTTGTACAATAGAAACCCATATGTGTGTACGCCGGTTGCTACTGAACCAAACCAGAATTTCCATGGTATTTTATAACACACCAGTAAGTATGGGGAGAAGCTGTGTGCACACAAAGACTCACAGCTGCCCATTCAAAATAAGCATTTAAATGGATTAACCAGACAACTGTGCTTTCAAACTTGCAATCGTTACAGTTACATGATTCACAGGGATTTATAAATATTTGTTTTTCCAGATAAAAGGAGGGTATTAGTGGGATTTTTTAAAGTGCATTCACTGCCACTATCCCTCCCTCCCAGCCATAAACAAACAAATAAGGAAATGAAACAAAAGCAAGGATGTGTTTAGGGTGCAAAATTTGTAGTCACAATTTGAGACTTAGGGATTTTGGTTTAAGCTTAATATAAAAAGACAATTTACTAATGTAAGGAGCATAAAAGACCTCATTATGCTTGGCTTTTTGAAAACGGCTGAACTTCAAGAATATTTGAGAGATCTGGAATTTAAGTTAAGGTACATTCCTCGACCAAAGGATGCTCCTACTGTGGTACTAGTCTACAATATAATCTACAGTTTCTGCTAAAATGGAATTCTATGCAATTTCTTTCTCTGGATCTGAATATAACCCATCCTTCCTAGTCTATTTCAAAAACTGTTTCCAAATAAGAAGTCTCATTTAACAGGTCCACATCCTTAACACACACAGAGGCTTCTCTGTCAGTCACTGATGGGCAAACATGTTTATGCGGAAGCTCTGTTCAGAGTTCCTTTTTACTGTGAGAAGCCATTTTCCTCCAGGAAAATAATGTTTATGAACCATTCTGTCCCCACACAGCAAGTTTTGAATGACAGATTCAGGAAAACAGTATGAAAAATAAATTACTCTCTTTCATAATCCATCAGCTCAGCTAAAATAGTAAATCAGAGGAAAGTTGGACTCAAATGTAATCCCTTGGGAGTAGAATCACTTTGAATGGATTTGGGGAAAAATACACATCCTTCTCAAATTCAGTAGCTTGGATGGTTATATTTGTCTCTGTCAAGTTACATGCAAAGAAGCAAAATAACAGAATTTAATACCCTGGGGATATGTTCTTTTGATAGATGCATCTAACTTCCACAATCGTTAATGGGAATTATATACTGAGTATTGAGAAAAGGGCACATGCATAAAGATACACACTTCTAATGATATTCAACCTTAGGAAAACTTTCTTTTGCTGATTTCTGTTGCAGAAATCCTACTGCTGTGGCATGCTGTTAAAAGAGTTATCAGATTTCTTGGTAAAGAAGTATCCCTACCAACAAATCAACATCTCCTTCATCTGCCAAAGGTAAATTTGCTAACACATCCCCCAGGTACTAGCTGTTCCTTTTAATGCATTTGCAAATGACTCCCTCCAGTTACCTTTGAGACTATGAATCACTAGCTGGCAATACCATCCTGCTGAAATAAAGGAAAGAGTAATCAGCTCCTTCATTTCTATTTGAGACTGAAATTTTACTGGGCTTAAAGGAAAATAAAAGCCATCGGTGAAACCTGCCCCTTCTGAAATAAATAGGTGTTCCACCCCTAAATACATCCCTTGAAAGTTCACTGAAATGTCCTTATCTTTGCCATTATTTCTAAATCACATGCAAAGGGTTCATTCACTATACTGTAAAACTGAGTATTTTAAGGACAGTCTCTTCTGTATGTGTGCACGGTCCAGCAGGTAAGTCCCCACATTAAAAAAATTAGCCCTGGACATTAAAATATCTGCATGCATGAATACAACAATTTTCTCACTCCATACAACAATACATTACTCACCGCTTGCAGCAGCCAGCGCCCAACAGGGTTGGCATTACAGCCTGAGGTGAGGACATTCCTACATTAGGCACAGCTCAGTGGGAAGGAACTTACCAGTCTAAAATGTTTAGTCTACCTGCCTGAAGATGTGTGAGAGACTGCAGGCTCTTACATTTTGTTTATGATGAGGCAGAATAAAATTGAAAATGTGAAACGTATACATGGAGTTGGATTTCTAGGGTTTTCCCCTCCCAGTTGCTCTAGATATGGTGGTTGTTTCTGTAAACCCACTATTGCAGTCCTCAAGCTGTATCTTAAGTCATTCTCAAGACCATAATCTTTCACCACCTCTCCAAGACAGCACATAGACTTACAAGCTTGTTTAGAAGAAACATTGCAAAGAAGAAACTAATTTAAGTGTCTACAAAACAATTACATCTATTGAAGGAGTTGTTTCAGGGAGAAAGCTGGGAAGAGATAAGATAGAAACACGATCGTGCGTATCAAGCAGTAGCTCAGAAGCAAACCTTCCATTGCCTCTTAGTTTTCATCTGAATATCTCAAATTTCATCCAATTACTTCAACAATTTTTTTCTAACAACTGAGAACTATGAAAAGCAAAATATGATGACACTTCATAAACTTCTAAATGGTGCAGTTCATTTCTGGCAACAGCATAACATTCCTCATCCTGCTGCCACAGGACAGAAGATGTTTACTGTCACATGTATTAGTTAAATTTAATAGGATAAGATCTTCACCAGATGCTAATCTGTGATTTCTGAGTGCTGCTATGTCAAATTATACTAGCTGATGTTTAACAGTTTAGAGTCACCGAATGTTTCTGAATATTGGTCATAGCACATCATCATCCTTCATCTGGAGGGCACTTATTCAACTGTAGAAATCAGTAACAGTCTGCAGGATGTCTAAGGGCTTCTATGAAGTGCCTTGATCATTTTAATCAAATGCCAAGTGGATTCATAATTATGTCATGAAAATACTATTTCAACAACTGTCATTGAGGAGGCTGTGCATAACATGGCCATAGTAGCTGAACCACTCAGCATCCCTTTAAACATCAGGAGCCAGTTGCATGCTCTGTTATGGTTTCTGGTGGAACTGTTCAGTGACATGGGCAGCTCATTCTCTAAAGCTGTCACTTCGGCATTTTTCACAAATACTGCACTCATGCAGAACACCATGTTTTAAAAAGTGTTCTCATAAAACACAACAATTCCAAGCTTTCCAAACGCAGTAATAGCTTAGGTTATACCAGAGTAAAGTGCTCTGCTGTAACAGAGACATTTTTTTAATTCCTCGGATGCAAAATTTTATAACCCACGCATATTTGAAATATCCTTGCACAGGGTTAGTTAGCAGAGTAGCTTAACTGTTTGTTACCTCTGGAGATGCTAGCCCTAATTCTGAGAGGGACATGAGTGATACCAGCTCGGTGGTGGAAACCTACTGCGTCACAGATTCATAGGTTACAGGACCTCTATCTCAAGAAGAGCTGGGATGATACTCCCAGTTTGGCCTTTTGCAAGTGAAATCATTCCACTCAGCTAGTTCTGCAAAGCCCTAACTTCTCTGGGTATATGGTTAACAAGCAAAACCCTAGAGATTCACATTGGCAAGTCCATCACATCCCTTGGCAGGGCTCTGATAATGAAATTACCCTGTTCGTTAAAAATGCACACCTTGTTTCTCGAGTGATTTAGTTCACCTACAGCTTGCATTTGTTGGAATAGATGTTAGTTCACCTTTCATAATCTCATCACCTGCAGAGTCTAAAATACCAGGTTAGCACAGCTTAACACCTTATTCTCCGTCAGCTAGCTATGGTGAACTTCCATGTGAGCTCCTCTACCCACAGCTTAGCATTCTGGCAGAGCAGTTTAGCTAGGTTGCTCTACCTTACATGTGCCTTGAGGCAAATGCTCCCAGTTACTGATGTTTATGTGATGTGTGGTATCTTATTAAGGCATGGCAAACTGCCTGCATATCTGACCAAATCTGTATCCAGCCAGGAAACACCAGCTGTAGTTACTATTCCTAATTCTTTTGTTCTTCATGTGTTTAAAACCACAACAGTCTGTCATTTTCAAAAGGCAAGCAATCATCAACATTAAACTCTTATCTGAAAATGCTAAAAAGGCAGTATGGTTCCCTAAACAAACATTATTACCTCCTTCCTAACCCACTGCAGGCCTCAGGACAATCGAGTGAAAATTACTGCTCTGGTCAGAGCTATCTACGCCTCCGTTTCAAAAGCACAAAATGGAAACTTAAAATCCACCTTTTAAAGGGAAGAGTGATGATTGTACGGGTAGTCTAACTACTCATGCCAAGCAACAGCTTGGAAAGGCAGGTGACAGTGTTTTCTATTTCTAGTTATGTGGTTACGATAGTGGTAAGTGTGCCTTGTCATTAACTTTCAAGGGTAAGATACTTCAAATAATTAGTGGTTTGCTTCTAGCATTTGCTACCCACCTTCACTCATGAGAAGGCCAATATGTTTCTGACTTCAAACCACCAGTAGGTACGTGCCTGACAATCATACTACAAGTTGCCAGAACAAAAAAAGCCAAGATAGGGGAAGTGCAAGTTGGCTGAACCGCAAATAATATATACATAGACAACTGAGGGAAGAGTTAGGCCTTAAATGGTCAAACAGAAGCAAGCTACCAAAGCTTCCTTGTGCCTCACCATTCCCTGGCAGCTCCTGGCACACAGACTCTTAGCCAGAGAAAAATAGGGGAGAAAAAAGTGCTAACTGTATCTTATTGAACTTGGCAGGTTATTTGAGGCTGACGAGAATTTCTGGATGCTCTGAGGGCTTTAATCCAGAATTTCCGTTGAGAAATAACAGTGCTATGACTCTCTTTGAACCTCAATTTCCCAATCACAATAGACCAGTGTTGAAACAATCACTGTTCATTTCCCACAAGTTCTATAATTGCCTATAGAAACTGTAATTCACACATCAATGCATTAATTTTTTTGCCACATGTTAAGCAGAACTAGTTGAAACTGTGGAAATTCTAGCACAAATAACTGTACTGAAGTTTAATGATGGCATCAAAAATACAATGGATGAAATCGTGGGAAGCTGGAGGTCTGGGTTTGGGTCTCCAGAGACTAGGAGACTGAGCCCAGGCTTCTCACTTCCTATCTCACTGCTTTAACCATGGGTCAAGATGCAAAAGCTGTTCTCAGTTACAAATCACCAACAAGTCTTGCCTCCTCCTCTCTTGTGAAAGAATGAGCCTCTAACCCCCTCCAACATGTATAGGAGGAGCTTTCATGCCTAATACAGATACTTCAAAATCTTCCTTTTAGGATCAAATGCCTATTTTTTAAACAACTCAAAATCTACATGGCATTTGCCCGAGTCCTCATCTGAATCCCACGTTCCTGGATTTTGGTGATTTAATTTGAATCACATTTTTATCTTCCTTTATACACATTAAAGGAAGGGGACATGTACACACAGGAAGCTCTAGGCTGTTTCTTGTTGCGCTAATATTCATGGTACCAGTGTGGCCTCAGGGAAGAGTGGGAACAGCAAAGCCCCTAGCCAGGCAGAAACTTCAAGGCAGAATTATAAAATGTGAGAAGTAAGGAGTGTGTGAGAAAGGAGTTGATGGAGGAAGAAAAAACAGATGAAGAAACACTTTTTTGTTGTATTCCCTTTTCCAGAATAGTTCACCAATCTCTTCCCACTGAATATCTTCCTGTTTCTATTGTCCAGAGGCAAAGACTGAGCAGATATGGCTTTAGTTACAACCAGACAATGTGGTATTGCTGTTTACATGCAAACTTTGGCTATGCCAACTTTGCAAGCCTGATGGCCTGGCACTGCACATACCAGATGAGAATACTACAAATGCAATAAAGGATCAGCTTCCCAGATTTTTGACTTAAGGCATTCCCTTGTGGTGAAGTTGGGTGAGGAAATGGAAGAACAGACTGAGGGGAAGAGGGGAAATGCAATAGCTCAGAAGCACGTATCACTGACCTACTTACTTTGTGAAAGCTTCAATAAAGAGGCTTACGAAGTCATGACTATTACATGGTCCTCTCTGATCTTTTCATGAGGATGAGAAACGGTTGTTTTCAGTTTAAAAAGGAAAAAAAGATTCTGTATGTAAAGTCTGTCTTTGTTGTGCTGTGAACTCCCTGGAGAGAATATCAGTCACCCTGCAGGGGCTGGAATAATGAATGAATCCATCAGGGAACAGGCTTTCTTCTCCTCTGACATGCTTCGGGGGACCACCCACACACATGTCAACCCTTTCTCTGCAGAGTGCCGCCTCTAAAGCCCTGCCCAGTCCCAGCCAGCAAGGATCCTTCTTCTCAGAGCCCATCACTGATGGAGTTTAGATACTCTCAGGCTGAGCAGTGACGTGACCACGGGCCTCCTGCTTTCTCGGCAAAGGCTCTAACCAATGTAGGAAAAGGAGGCAATGCAACCGTGAAAATTGGTAATGGGAACTGTGGGGAGGTAGAAGGTACACAGCAGGGCAGCTGGCCAACTGCCACAGCACAGTCACTGCAGAATCATAGATCTCCTTGTATGCAGGAGACAAATGAGAAGGGTAATTGCTGCCCGCTTGTGTGCAGAACCAGCCAAAGGAAATAAAGGATCAACCACCACCTGCATATGACAGCTCTTCTCTTGAAATCTTCATGGGTTCCTGATCACAGATTGACAAATTTGTGCTGTTCAAAACCTCATTAAATTCTTCCCATAGTGAAACACACAAAGATTTACTTCTTCACTCCTGCACTGTTTCTATGAGTTTTTCAAGAAGAATGGGACACCCTGGAGTCACTACCCAGTCATGTTACAGGAAAGCTTAAGATAACTACGGAGCTGAGGGGGAAGCATCCTGAGAGCAGGAAGCGACCAACTATCATGTGAACTCCAGAAGCAACTCAGTGCTGGTCAGATGCTGAGCTTCCACATGTGATTTTATTGTCTTTCTATCTTATCACTATTGATAACATAATGAAAAAGATACATACTTAATTGTGTATATTTTTACAATGCAGCCCATTTTAGGATAAAAGGCTGAAAAAAAAAAAAAACCAGCCTTGCTCAGGATAATGGAGAACTGCTACTCCATGTTAGTTAGGAGCTTTACAGTGAGCTGAACTAAAATAAACTAACGCGTAGCTACAGACCTCCCTTTAGCAGTGGCCTGAAATTGCACAGTGGATACTAACTGTCTAATAAGGATTATTTTAAGAGACTAGGCAGGTGGAGAAAAAAATGGAAAGGGTACTTACATCTACCATATTTCCTCAAGCATACGCTTTAATGGATAGAAGTTATTCACACACACTACTCTCCTGGAGCATTCTAAGTGGACAAGGTATGGTAAGTCCTGATGTAACTATGACTTCAGATTTCCTCCAGCCACAGAGCTGCCAAAGCATATGGAAGTTGGTCAGGACAGCCAGGTAACACTAAAAACAGGGCAGCAGTAAAAATGGTAAGAAATTTCAGCTCCCTTTGAGCACTAAGACCTTTCTTAAACTGTTGCCTAAGCCGTGGTATCAAAACCACTGCTGTTCTGCAGCTTTATATAGCGAGTTGTCAACAGTATCTGAGCTGCTAATTAGACCTCAAGGATCAGACCAGATCAGCATCTCAAGACACACAAGAATCCTGGACAGCTGCTTCTGCTTCCTTCCCTGAAAATAACTAGAAGTGATAATCCATTAGTAATCACCTGTGGTCTGTTTCAAAGTTCACCCTCTTGTACAGCAACATTAAAAATGTGCTTATATTAGTTAGTGAGATGAAATCTACAAAATTACCACTTTATCATCCAAAAGCCCCAGGCACCTCTTAACTATGCCAACAGGTGACGTATATGCTTGATGCTCTTACTCCCATTCTGGGCTGCACAATCCACAGCAGGATTAATACCGGAGGGAGGTGGCTCACCTGCATCTCACGCCTGAAATATTTAGACACAGGAGAAATCTAGGTTAACTCTTGGAAAATCAAACTGAACTTCCTTTTCTTTCTAAGTCAATAAAATGACTACCAGCTCACTTATGACCCTTCTGGGTGAAATGTTTAACAAAATTAAAAACCACATCCACATTCTCCAGCAGAGTTTGCCCCTTATTCTTTATTTCCCATTCTCCACTTTGCTTCCTTATTAATGACACCAGCACTAGCAGCTTATCAGTGATGAGGCAGCTTCAGTTTTCATACAGCTTGGGAAACGTACATGAGTACTTCTGAAGGAAAGGCCTGGTCTCAACGAGAAATCATCACTCTTACTCATTTCTCTTTTTTTGGGACTACCTATCCCTAATCAATTCATCTTCATCCTCCCAAATTTTCCTCCCATGATTCTTCCTGCGCAAAAATCCTTAATGATACATTACAAGAAGGTCGGAAGCATCTTCTTTCCCTCAACTGCCTGAAATCCCTCCTTCCTAACACTCTGAGGACTTCAAAATACTGCAGTCAAATAACTCTTTTGCTCCAAGAAAGAGAACCGGATCACTCTGGCTCCTGTAAGACTGATATCACAGAAGCCCCCTCTCGAGAATTACAGCCTCATAACATACAGTTGCCTATTATTTATTCCGTGGCCAGATTCTCAGCTAGTATAAATCAGGGCAGGTTCCTTGCCTTCAACAGAGTAAAGCTGATTTATGCCAGCTGACAATCTGGCCCTGCATGTGTTCCACTTCCACAATGCTAGTTTTTAAAGAGGCCCATTAAAGTGCCCCAGGCATGTAAGAACCACACTTGAGTCTTTACTTGGAAAATGTTGCTCCAAGGACTAAGACTGTGAAACCTTCCTGCTGCTCTCTGAGTTTGTACTGTTCAAATTCACTTGCTTTTCTAACAGAAGGAAGTCTCTAAGCCCTGACAGAGTCACCACGACCTTGGGAACACAAGATGGATTTTTCTAATGTCTTCTGCATAGACCATTTTTTTTAAACTGAGTTTAAATGCTGAATTAAATGAAGTCCACAGGTTTACCGATGCAATGTTTTGGAGGAACCGATCAACTGCACAGAGGGCAGAGGCTATCTTTCAAAACTTGTATTACTGGTGACTATAAACAAGCCAGAAAGAATGTGCTGTGACTTTCAAATCACTGGCTGAGCTTATGGCTTTGGCTGCTTGACAAGTCTTTCTTTTTCACCTTAAAACCTCAGATGTCTACTTACAGAGCAGGGCAACAGCTCTTTTGAGGGTGTGGGCTGAAGTCCTTGGGTACAAACAGAAGGTATGTAGGAAATAGATGACAGCTTTCTAATACCTTTGGTTCCAGATTACTGTTTCAAAGGCATAATGTTAACCCGAGGTGTCATTGTAGTGATGTATCTGCTGGGCTGTAAACTGAAGGATGCTTTAAGTGTGAGGAAGCAGACTCCTCTGTCTGCTCCTG
This sequence comes from Burhinus bistriatus, assembly GCA_013397275.1. Classification (NCBI taxonomy): domain Eukaryota; kingdom Metazoa; phylum Chordata; class Aves; order Charadriiformes; family Burhinidae; genus Burhinus; species Burhinus bistriatus. Next base: position 29,687 of record VYXH01004195.1, read on the forward strand.
AAATCTATTAATATTTCAGTCAAATTTTTGCCAAAATACTACTCTGGTGAGTGGAGAACTGGAATCAGATTATCAGGACTGTTAGTAATAAAAGTTGTGGCTCCTTTGCATGACAGAAATTTCTGAAAACAGCTTGTTATTATGATATGAAACAAAGACTAGAAGACACCAGTCATTCAGAGCACTGCCATTCCCACCCAACGAGGAGAACATGAACACATGGCTACAGGTCAACCTAAAAAACACTGTCAGGAAAATGTTTTTCCTGCCCCACAAAGTGCTGTAACATTTCACACATTTTCATATTCACAACCAGAGTGAAACTAAAATAATTTAAGTGGTGGGTATGGGGGTGTTTGTGCGTGCATGCACGAGGAGAGAGTGACAGCTCTCCGATATCCTAGGGAGAGTGGATAGGGGGAGCTCCAGATTCAAATGTGCATTCTATGAGTCAGACCAGGCACATGATCCTGCCTTTCTTCCATACTAGACCAGTGATTATTCTAATTATTGATTAATTTCTCTCTCTATCTTTCTACATCAGAAATTCCACCATGGACTTGGGGGGGCGGGGCGGGGGGAGAAAAAGGTTTCCTGATGAAAGTTTCATGGAAACTGGTACGTTTCCACAAATTGTTTCAGTTTTGACAAACCAGCATTTTCCCATGAAAAACAGTGTCAAAAACTCTCAACCAGCTCTAATTCTAACCAGATTAACTCAGGGATGAATGCCAGCAGGAAGTTCTTGCTAAATACCAGTTGTTTGAGCAAAGGAAAACTACTCCTTCCCCAGACGATCTTCCCAGAGGTGAAAAGACTTTAAAACCCATACAAAAAAAAAGGACAGGTAGTTCCAGCTGTAACAACCACATTGAGAGCAAGAGAAAGAGCAAAGAAATGGCATATTAAAAAAAAAAAATGCAGGAACATGGACAAATCAGCAACTAGTATTTCTCCTGCAACTGCTAATGTTTTTGTTTCTTAAAATCTGAAACAGTTGCTAAACTTTGCAGCGATGCACACAAATAGACGTTAGACCCTGAGACTCACGAATCTATATGGGCTGCAAGGCAGAGTCCTTAATACATGCTCCGATTTAAATTCTGCTTAAATTCCTAGAATTTAATGGACACAAACAAATGACGGAATGTTGTCACCAGCAGAAAAAGAATTAAACAACTCCTGGTGAGATTTGTTAGTTCTAACTGCTACTTTGGATGAGTTTTTCATCACTGGATGGTGTTTGAAGTGGTTTGCTCTGTCTACATATCTTATCCTAAACATCTGTACACTAACTAAATTTGTGTTCTTTCAGGCTGTAGGATATAAATGGTTGTACTCAACCAATACCAGTGCTGCTGCTCTGTCTTTACGCCAGAATGAAGACACACTATGAAAAATAATCGTTGAAGACTCAGCTGGGTCACTGAGAACCCAATCTTGCAAATATTTAGCACCAATTAGTTGCTTACACTGGCATACAGATCAGCGGCATTTGCCTTAACTACAAGGCCCTGCCCCAGTGCGTATGCCCACTCCTTGCTGTAAAAGCAATCTATCCCCTATAGTAAGAAGTTTCTCCACTGTTTCTTAATACAACTTTTATCACTTCCACCTGTCAGTAAAGTTAAACTTTAAAAGGACTTATAACTAGTCTGTTGAAAACAAGGTATATTTTTTCTGATTTATTTTGGTCTATTTTAGCCTTCCAGAATTAGAGTTCATAAAAAAGGCACAAGTATTTTGTCATTAGCTTTTATTTTATTCTGGATTATAAGAGTTTAAAAACGAGTTCCCATTGTCCTATATGAAAAAATAGAAAAAAAAAAACCTCTAACCCCAACAAAATTTAAGGCTAAAGACCTATTAAGTAAACCAAAATCTCAGCACTAAATCTCCTAGACTAGGACTCAGCCAACTTTCTTTTTCACAACAGGACTAGCTCTCCACCACTCCATGCTGGAAATTCCTTGTATTCTCCAACATCTGCACAGAACTGGTTGATATTTTAGTCCATTTTACTGAGTTTGCAATGCTCTGGCATTACAAACTAGCTCATGTCCCTGGGATGTGCCTACCTGGTAATTTCCTCTGAGTCAAAGAGTTCCTATGTGGCAAAGGAGACACTGCACTGCTGGTCTCCCACCCACCTCAGGACATCTCTTCATTCCTCTGCTCACCAGGTGCCAGAGGGCCTGTGGGGACCACGGGCAGACCAGGACTGCTGACAACTCAACTCCCTCCTGCTGATCCCAGGACCATGAGGCCACAAAGGTGGCTGGAAGCCCTGACTTTCACTGTGGCACCAACACTCAACTGTAGCCATGCCAGCCAGCGCGGAGATTGCACAGATCACTTTCAGATCAAAATCTGTCATTGCACTAGTGATAATATTTTGTACCTAGCTGATATAAATGCATCCTGTTACACAAAATCCAAGAGAGCAACAAATTGGGCCCAACCAGTTGGTTTTGTTCATTCTTGCTATACCATGAGGCACAAGGTCTTAAGTGACAGTGATATAAAGTGAACGTTAGAGAAGTGCATACAGCACAGACATATGTTATTGAAAAAAAAAAAAAGTTTCTATGCCACAAATGCAAAAATATCATCTTCAAAATATCCTGTAGAGGAAATATAAGCATGGGAAACTCCAACAACCGGTGCTACGGTGATACTACACTCTTTTTTCTCCCCTCAAAAGAGCAACTCCTTTTTCAAAGCCTAGTCCTGAAAAAAAAAAAAAAACCACCACCCAACCAAAACGACACAACAAACCCAAAAATCAAACCATGAAGAATTTTCCTTCTGGTGAAAGCCTGGCACCATCTTTGCTCCTAAATTCAGAATTAACCTTGTCACAATGACAACTTTTATCAGCCACCATTATAGCACACTACATCTTTGAAACTGTAACAATTCATCCCAGAAAGAAGTATTTCATTTTGAAGCAATTTTGTTTGCCTAAATGTAGGTCATATAATAGTAAGTGTTTATAAAATATAAGTGAAAAAATATTATGACTATGAAAAAATCTGAATTATTCCATTGCCCTTTTTTTGAAATTACTTTTGAAACTGTTTCAGGAAACTTATATGCTATAACTCTACGTACCTCTACTGATGTTAATGTAACTATATTCATTTGCAGCAGCAAATGTGGCTCATCATTTTTTAATAGAAACCATTCCTGTATGGAATTCACCACCTGAATATTATAGAAGTGTGTTAATGCCAAGGAGCTCAAAATAGCAATTAAATAAAAGTGATTTTCAAAGTCTCAGGTATAAAAGTCTTAAAATTCAAGGATACCCCATAAATAGAAGAAAATGCAATAATGCCTCTGTCCTATTCCTATGTCCCTCCTGAAATAACTGGAAATTTGCCAATTTTAATGGGGGGCAGGAATGCATTTTAGATTCGATCGTGTTACAAACATGTTCCACCATGTTATGAAGATGTTTGTTCTCATACTTCCCTCTTGCAAATATCTGAAGCTCTAAATTTGATTTTGTTACTATAAAATTAACTGACTATGATATGGCTTTTTAAAAATAAGGAGACAATAATGCAAGTAGAGTTTGGCTGAACAGAGAAATTAAGTTCCTGATGTTCAGAAATTAACAATTATTACACAGATTATTCCAAGGAACAAATTTCTGGTTTTGATATCCCAAAGAGAAATTACAGATTCATATTCACTTGGACACAACAGCGTTGATTTCTTATGTGGGCAACTGCTGGTTTGCACTGCCATTTATCGATTAAATGCTCAATATAGCATTCACAATCATTCAATAAACCACATCTTGCCCCTTTACTCTATGGCAAAAATTTTAATTACTTGTGTGTAGTATAGGACGCGAGCATCTTTTTCAAAGTAGATAGCTCCTATTGGACCTGCTCATGGATTTGTGGCTTTGTCCAGAATCTTTATGGGAATGTGCCATTCCTGTCAAATATTTTGCGGTGAAGAATGTTAAAATGAAATTTTAGCTGGGGCTTTATTAATCTCTTCACCAACAAGAGCCAACTGGTTAGTAGGCATACCTGGGAATTGAGCTCGCCTGAGACTGGTATCTCTCCTGCCTCATTCTCACTGAACTGCTGAGCTATTGATTATTACAAAATAAGTAGCTCTTTTTTCTGTTTTGTTTTCCCCCAAACATTTGGCAGCTCTAGTTTTCATTTTGATGCCAAATAACAACCAATATCCAAACCTCGCGCTTTCTGCCCCCACAGAACTGTTGTTTTCTGACCAACTCTTCCTGTTATACACTCAATAGAAGCCTATGGTGATTATTAAAACAACTTTTGGAGCTATAGAGTAGATTATCTGACAACAGGTCTACTCAGTTTTAGTTATCATAGGGTGTAGATGAAGATCGGTATGAAAAATGCTGAATTGTAACCAATCTATATATTTTTTCCTCACTGAATCTATGTCAAGATGAACAAACTCTTAAGCTATGTCCATATTCAAAATCTACCTATAGTCTGAGACTCTATACTGGTTGAGTGAAAAAAAAAAGCATAATAATAAATGACACAAGATTACAAGAAGCAGATCTTTTTCATTTAAAGCTTTTTGTGATGGGAATCTGCAAAAAATTTGGGGCTGGGGTCAAAATAATAGCCATCACTAGTTGATTATGATTTATATTAATCAGAAGTAATAAAAATATGTACCAAAATCAACAGGAAGCTGCACACCTTGAGTTTAAAATAATATCAATTTGAGCCCTGGGATGCCATAGTGTCTTATTCTTAAGCTGTGTTTTTCATCTGCCCTAAGCTTCCATGAGTAACTTTGCAGGTATGTAAGACCTGTTGACTTTGACAGGATTATTAATGAAGCATGAAGTTATTCATACTGTACATAGCTATTGGTAGAGTTATACAAGAGCTATTTAGTTTATGTTATTACATTTTAGCAATGATTTTGAGATCGTTATTGATCATGAATGGACCACAAGGGAGAATCTGAGGGCACAGAGCAAGGTTTGTAGAAGCTCAGGTGCCTGCTCATCTTACCTGAAGACTAAAACTAGATATGTGATATCACAAGACATCACAGGAATCTACTTAATTCTTCAAAACTCTTTCAGACGTAGTTTTGCTGCAATCTGATGTTCTCTTTTTAGGTTCACCAGTTGCCCCGCAACATGATCCAGGGCCTAACCTTGCAGTTACAGATGTTAGTTCACATATGTGGGGGGTTAGTACTGGCAGGACGGAGACCAAAAGCTCCTCAGGGCAGGGACCTTGTTTTTGCAGCAGGACTTTAAGCTCTTAGTACATTCCAAATTATCCTATGAAGAATGCTGCAAGCCACAGCCTCCAAAACCTGTCGAAGGATGTCTTGGTAAAAACAAAGTAAGGGATGTAAAGTGTCACAAAAAAATGAATCAAAACAACATGGGCAGTAAGTGTTACAGGAATGACTGCCGCCGCTCTCGGTCCAGCTGCTCACAATCACAGCTTAATTCCTCTCGAGGCAGAAACTCACATGTAAACCAACTTTTTGGTAAGCAGCTGCTGATGCGCACAGCGGCGAGCTCCGTGGCCGCGCACAGGCCCTCAGCTCCGAGCGCCGGCCCGCACCGGCTCAGGCCGGGCGGCACCCGAGGCACCTTCCAGCCCCTCAGCCGGCGGGGGTGCAGGGCGAGCTGCTCCCCATCCCAGCGGGCATCGCAAAAGCCGTGCCGGGGGCTGGATCCTGCAGCCGCCAGCAAGCACCGAAGGGGGCGGCAGGCGCGGGCCGCGGCCGGCTGGTTCGCCCCCCGGGCCCGGCGACCCCCGGGCACACGGTGCGGCCCGGCACCAGGTGCGGGAGCTGCCGCAGCAGCTGCGGGGCCGGG
>VYXH01004195.1:37228-54996 GCA_013397275.1 Burhinus bistriatus
CTGCCAGAGGCCAGCCCCTCTCAGGTCTGGCTCTCCCACCACAAGCGCGCCGGGGCCAGCCCCGACGTGCAGCCCCGGCTCCCTGCGCCTGCCTCCCTCCCTCCCGAGGCGGGGACCGGGCACAGCCACCCGCCCNTGCGAGGGGGCTCAGGGTCGACGGGAAACCGCCAGTTCTAACGGGTCCTTCTCCCCACGGGTTGACAAGGGCCCAGTCCTGTCATCTAGGGCATGGGGGTTCCCCAGAGCTCTCCCTTGCATCCGTATCCTTGACCTTGTGGATGCAGCTGCAGCCTGTTTCCCCCTCTGCAGAACTGGTGTGGGAAAGACGGAGGTAACCCCCAGATGAACTAAAGCAGGGGGCAGGGGAGGTTGAAGGCAGGGTAATAACAGGAAACGTTCACACAGACTAGCCGGGCACCCAGCTTGCAGATGTTGAAGCTGACTGCGACAACTTGTCACCTGCCTCCTTTTTTGCATTTTGCTCCCAAAGGGGCTGGACACTTACCGCTTGCTCCCAAACACTGCATGACACAGATGAAGTTCATCTCCATTTCCCTCTGAAGCAGGTTTAGCTTTTTTACCAGAGATTTTGCCTTCTCCAGAGGGGAGAAATTGCACGTAGGATTCAGGGATTAGGACCACATCAGTGATACCAGCTTTGCACGGCCCAGACAGAGACTGTAAGAACCATTAGACTCTGAACCTGAATAAAACCTGAGCTTTCTGCCCATACAAATGCAGCCACTGTGTAGCCAGCAGTTGTCTTGAGCCTCATTTTTGGTTTACAGAGTCTTCCTTCCTCTCCGAGTTAAATGGCTGAGCATTGATTGAAAGGTAAACTGATGCACATGAGGATAATTTGCGGGTATCTTTCAAATTTTGGTGATTTTCTTTTGTCTCAGTTACAGCACTAGTTAGAGGTACAGATCCAGGTACTTCAGAAAAAGGGCTAAGCCCTCTGGGGGTGTATATGTAGTCATGCACTGAATGTCCTAGACCTACCCTGTATGAATTTGGAAATGTTTGCATAATGCATTTAATTGGCCTATAACAGACATAAAAAAATCTCATTGTGATTTTATGTAAATTTAGTTTTAAAAACTCCCTAAGTGCATATTTTCACAGCGCAGTTCCAGTTTATGCTGCAAATTCTCACAAACCTCTCCAAAAGCTTTTTCCTCCCCCCCACCCCCTTTAAATGCAGTCAAGATTCACTCAAACACAGTCGTCGCCTTCCAGAGGTAAGAAGAATGCTGGACTCTCCTTTGAGCACAGACTGGAGTGTTCTTATCAGTTCCTGTGCACCAACTCTGTGCTAGAAGCTGGCTGTGTTTTCAGTAATCCACTTAAATGAAAGCACTTCTCAACCCCCATCAGTATACACTGTATGCTGTATACACTTCTCTCTCTTTGTAGCTGTCAAGCTGCAGGTGCCAAAGAGTTGCTGTTTGCTTAGAAAGTTGGCTGTGCGTACTGAACTCTCCTGTTAGTTTTTGGTGACTAACTTCCAATAAGAAAAGAAGCTTAAAAGCCATCAAATACAGATTTAATGTTGCTATTCAAACCTGTCACAATCCAGGCGTGACTTGGCAAGCTGGCTTCTGCCTCACTTGTATCTCTCTCCCTCGCACCAGTGCCGTGGTTCTTCTCCCACATAGGCACCTTCTCACCAGTCTCTCTCATCCGGCAGTAGGAGAGGGGCTTGCAGGAGATGGAGGCCTTGGGGAGGGCTGTACTCAGGTCTCCAGTAGTCTCAAATCCCTGACTGCAGCCTGGCATCACAGCCCCTCTCTCTCACATGAGGTGATACGGCACTTGTTACCCAGTAAGTGAGGAGTCTACTACAAGTGGGTTTCAGAAGTCTGATGTTTCCATATAAGCATTGTTTTTATTTCCACTGACACATCATGCAGACATGATTGTGCTACAGCTGCACTTTGGATGATCAGAGGGCCCACGAGAGTGGTAGGGGCTACTAGAAAGTTTTTGGGTGGAAGGAATATCTCTTCCCTGGATATCCTCAGTGGAGGCATAACATTGTCACCAAAAGTCAACGTGGAAGTTGAAGTAAACCCCAATTTGGTTCACAGATTTGTCCCAGACAGACTTATTAACCAAAGCTCACGTCCTGCCTTTTTGAGTACTACAAGCTTCCCTCAAGGCCCAAATGTAGCTTAATCAGGATTTCCTGGACAACTAAAATATATAAAACAAGACTAAGCTGGTCATTCCTTTCCATTGCCTCGTTCATAGTTCCCAGTTCCCTATTTGCAGACGGCAGTTTATTACTTACTTCTAGACTGAAACTGTGAATATTTAACCTCAGCCTGACTGAGGTAAGAAAGAGCCCACTTGGAAGAGCCGCAGATTAAGGATGTAAATAATTAACTCCAGCCTGACAGGGTAAGGAAGGGTCAGCTGATTTCAGTTCGCTACGCAGAAAAGCAAAATATTGAAGTGTTGAATATTGTGTTTTCTTTCTGAGCCTTAAAAAGAGATACCCAGAATGCAAACAATCTAGTTCCTCTTGTATCTCAGGGCCTCCTAGTGAAGACAAGCAAAGTGCTTCTTGCGGCAGGTTTAGGTACAGCTTTTTAAAACAGTCCATAAAAACTACTGAGTATGAATGATCTCTCTTTAGTATTCCAACCATTTCTCAGCTTGCAGTATTGTATTTCTGTCAAAATCCCATGCAAACTACAGCGTTATTCTCAGATGAAGAACACTTTCAAGCTTCCACAGAACTTGTGTTGTTACTAAAAACTGTTATTTCACTGTGTGCAACACACACTTTTAACCCAAAATCATTCCGCCCACAGCCAAGAACTGCTGATGTGCCCAGTAAAACCATTATTTTGATTAGTTTATTAGCTCCAGTGTTGCTTTGTTTAAGAATCCCACAGCAAGCTACTTCCCAGATACACTGACTCAGAATTAAATAAGGCCTGTACAGCTGCACTAACACAACGTAATGTTCATGCCTATATAAAGCTGACATATGTGGTGTAGGGTGAAGACATCTCACCTTACTTTAGCTGTCTAAAAGTTAGCCTCGGAGTGTAGTAGTTCCAGTAGATGGCTGAGACAACCTAGCACCTCTCCTGCCATCTAAAGCAGCCATCTCATTTGTTTGATTGTAGTGAGTTAGGCCCAGATCAGGTTTGAGGACCAAAGGGTGGAGGACAAAGGCTGGATGAACAGAACTGCCATTACAGTGGCAGTAAGCTATTAGGTCACCTACATTCCCTCAGTCATCAAAGGATGGAGAGAAGTCTAGATATTTTAAAAACCTCTAAACACATGAGCTGATGACAGAGAGCACAGTTAGCCCAGACATCTACTTTTTAGGTATCCGATGTTAGATGACATGAATCCCAAAGAAAATGTTCTTTGAATTGTATGCATCATATAATGTAAGTTACAAGATGCTTTACTGACTAGCAGCCATTGGAATTACTGCCTATGATTTTTGTTTGGAATGAAACAAGGCAATCGGGTACATTGTATGCTGATATTGCCTTGACAAAGCCATTAATGAAGTAACTGGAATAAGTAGTTTGACCAAAATAAAAACATTGGTGACTCTGAATAAATTTTGTCATAACGTCTTCCAAAAGAAAAATAGTAAATCTGCTTTGAAAAGTTGGCGTGTCCCATTTTGACGTTTTTGGTATGATATAGATGAGATTTTGTTTTGAAGCAGCCAAATAGTTCTGAATTTTTTTTTTTTCTCTCTATGTTACACATAAAAACAAAACAGGGGAGCAACACGCAACACTGATTTCACTGCAGTGATGGAAGAGGTTTATTTTCAGGGAAATTTTTGGCATTTCAGTTCAAATCAAAGTAAAATTTGGTAACCCTGTATTGTTTGCAACCCAAATCTTCCATTCCCTGCAGTGCTTTGTTCGCAAAGCTGACATTTGCCTGCTAATTTTCAAATTGAGGGTGTTTGGCATGGAGTGTTGGCCTTTGAGCATTCTTGATAAAAATTCTGCCTGTCTCATGCATCATTCGCTGAAGAGGAATGCATAGTCTTCTTCAGAGCAGTGTTAAATTATTGTGCCTTGTATCACTGCTTGCATCATATTTCCCTCTTAATTTAGGCTATCATAGAGCACAGAATTACAGCTACTATTAAATGCAGTTTTCTTATTTTGCATAATCACTGGTTTTGACTTGTTGCTAATAATTCGCACCATTATGAGAACACATGCAGCCTCAAGCAAGGACATTTAGAAAAGGTTACATTCATTGCAAAATGTTTTGAAAGAACCATAAAAACTGTTTGGACCTAACACAGCATTATGCTTATCTCACAGATATAATCAAATTAAAACATCTGTTGTGTGTAGTCATCCGTCAGAAGGAGGCAATCAGCTTGTTATCAACTCCTGCATACATCAGAGGCAACAAGAATAATGTTATCTTCAAGATTTATCTTAGTAATGCTTTCTGTATAAATCTCCTGAATGACACTTAGCAAAATAAAGTTTAGAAATATTATTCAAATTAGCACTAGACTCTTAGGGCACTGCTGTTCACATGATCTCTGACTTTTAGCTATAGTCCACATCAACCATTTTTAAGCTTCACTGAATTGACTTCTTCTGTGTTTACTGCGTATGCATAAATACCCCTAATAGTGAAAGCAGAAGTACGTTAGTGTCAGAGGATATATTGTTCCCACAGTGCTTCTGGCCCTACCAGAACCGGGAAGCACCATTAATCTCACCACACAACCTTTTACATGAAGAATTCCATTCAGATTTTGCAAAAGCAAAAGATATTTGGAGAACTTTATACTATTTTCTTCAGTTTCTTGTACTTCTTCCAATGGGTATCTAAGCTGGCAGAAAACCTTGCACATTTCTATAAGCATGTTCTATGGTTTGTCTTAACTCTTTTACATGTATAAAAAAAATAGTAAAACTAAGTCTAGATGAAATGGCATTTTTAAAAGACATGGAAACAAATTATTACAGATATACTTGGGAGATTTAAGTTGCTCAAAAATATGGTTACCCATGGAACTTGTCTCCATTACCACATAATTTGTAGGATTTATTACCATCAAAGCTTGTTATTTTAGGCTCTTCATTAGAAAGAATTTGAACATTGGATGACAAGCCTCAGAAAATATCTGAAGCTATCAAAGAACCTAAGTAGCATAACATAGAGACCCTTCTGTTTCATTTTTCCCACTGGAACAAAGGGGAGTTGTCAATCTATGATAGAGTTTATCCCTAAATCTAATCTGAAAGAATCCCAATACTCCAACCGCAAAGCCCCAGAACCAAGGAAAGTACCCTCCCACCCCAGCGAGGAGATCGTGTGTGTGTTATTCAGGAATGCAGTACGCTGATGATGTTGAACTGACTCATTTGACCAGGATCTTTAAACAAATTTATTTGCGATAGCACAGCTGTTCCTCTCAGGAAGGAAATGCATGGTTCCATAATTTTTATCTGCAAGGCAACTTTATGATCTGTGGTCACCGGAGGCAGCTACTGTGCTTTAGAGGTCAGAAGCTGTTTTGCTGTACAGGAGGATCCACAATGCCTAGGGAGTTAGATATTGTTCCAACAAAACTGACCCTGGAACAAATGGGCTAACTGTGGCTTGCAAATAACCCAGCTGAAATCATTCACTTCTGCTATTTTCCTTTTCTTGTGACTGAGACCATCACCAGCCTAGCTTGTGAGCCCCATTCTCAGGCTGTGCACACACAGTCTCCCACATCTTCCAGCTGGCATGACATCTCCCCAGCTGGAACATGCTTTCTGGGCAGTCCTGCCAGCCCTGAATGTTGGGCAGGCATTTCCCTTCACAACTCAGGCAAGACCAGCCGAGCTACCATCGATAGTTTCAATTCTTGGCTGGAGCTGTCTAATACTGGGCAGTGAAAATTACGTAGTGCTCACCTGAAACTCTCAATGTGTGTGGAGGATACCAACTCCATCTGGTAGATGGGGACAAGCCTTGGAGGCATTAAGGACTTCTGCAGGGATGAAGGAGAGGTTGTTAATTCACAGCCTCAGTGATATTCAAGGCTCTCTGCATCACTGTAACAATATAGGGCCTATTAGAGAAACCTGTAGTGCAATTTACACCCATTTTATTACCCTTTTACAATATTAAAGTGTTACAAATAGTCCTTAACGTAACTGAGAATTAGATGCTCTGCAGTTCATAAAAGATGCATGATTGACTCCACTGTCTATGGAGAAATAACACTATGTGTTTTCTGTCAATTTGGCATATCTGGAGTGTCAATTCCCCAGGTTCTACATCCAGATACTGATGGCAGTGAGGGAACAAATGAGCATTGCTGGTTTAAAGTCAGTCTTCCCTTCTATACAAAGGTGCATAACATTTCTGACTCAACTTTGCCCTGTCTATAAGGACATCTTTGTGTCTCTGGTGACCTGTGGCTGGAGAAAGTGATTTGGTAACTCTCCTGCCTGCTACAAATCGAGGTGCAATGGAGACTGATGAGAAATGAGAGTGTGAGTGAATATTTGTTGTCTCTTCACGTGCTTTGAAGTATAGATAAGGACATATCTTGTCCAGTGCTACCACAGTCTGAGCTCTGAATCATGCAGCAGCTGGAGCCTTCCTGTCCTGAGGAACTGCTGCCCATCTAGTATAAAAACTGCTTAGAAATTGAGGAGTTTGTTGGCTTTATAGTGAGGTAAAAAAGACAGACAGGCAACAGGGTGGGAAGTTGTGCAGAAGAGTGTAGTGATGCTCATGAGTGAGCGAGGAGATCCTGCTGAAGTCAGACTGAATTTTCTGAAGAGCTTTTATAGTACTTGCTATTTGATGCATGTATTTGCTTGCCATAAATATTAGCCTGGTTTTCATCTCTACGTTTTTTTTGATTATTTTTTACTGTGATTCAAAAATAAGAAAAGATTGAAAAAACAACTTTAGTAATCTCCATCACAAATGAAAAGTAATTTACAGCTGTCTGCATGACGTTACTCTTGTATGATTTCAATGTTTTTCCTTTAAAGGGTATGCTGTTCTGAATGGGCATGTCTGTCTTCATTTTGTTCCTTTCTTTTTTTGCCTCCTTTCTTTGGGTTCCTTTGCCTTATTTCTCCTATTCTCTAATATTTCTTTCTATCTTTTCTTTCAGTTTATTTGTGTTGAGTGTTTTAATCTATCCCTATTGACTTTTCCTCTGGGTGTCAATTACAGACTGCTACTTAAAAAAGAAATCATTTTTTTAACATCTTTGCAATTACTGCTATTTCAAACTATGGTACAGTTAGCCTTAACAAGCTGCTGCTTCAAAAGTGCATCTGCTTGTGTCTTTGTGTGCGTACATTAACATTTCATTCAGAAGAAATTCCTGACTGTTAGTTTCACAACTAGCAACAACCACACTCAGTTAATTTATCAGTGGCGAAACTTCTGGGTCTCGCATAATGTATTTTAGTCAAAACCCAGAATAAAGGGTATTGTGAAATGGGAGTGGCATAATATGCTTTACAGCTCTTTTATTTGCTCTGATAACCACAATGAAGAGTCCCAGCCCAGGCTGGTGTCTCCATTCCATTACCACCCTCAACAATTTCTTCTAGTTATTCTCAAATGTGCCGACAAGCTGATACGTACACCTTTGAAAAAAGCCATGGCACTGAGGTCCGCTTCTTCTACCAGTGCAATCATATACATGTGTGTAGTGCTGGCAGAGTGTAGCTGAACTGGGGTTGGTGTTGCAGAATGAGCTTGGCCTCCTGTACAGAACCTGTTTCCACTCCTCTCTGATCTGGTCGTGAAGCTTAGTGGCATATCAGGGAGTACAGATCCTATTTTCAATGCAAAAATGTGCTTAATGTGCAGCAAGGACACAAGTTGACTCATGAGAGTGCTGAACATCTTCTGATGCTGTCCCACAGTTTGCACTGCCTGTGAGCTCTTCCACCCTTCCCAGGGACTGGATCATTAGCTCAGATGAGTGCTGCACCGAGACACACTCCTAGACTTGCAGGACCCACTCTCCCTGGGAGACCCAGAGGGGACAAGGGTAGATTTGGCTAATTTATATACTCAAATCCAGGTTACCAGAATCTATGCTGACTGCAGTGAAGACCTATCTTCCATGTGACTAAACTGGAAGCTAAAACACCAGCAGACTTTTATTATAACCCAGAGCTGTAGCAGGATGTTTCAGTCTCAGAGCATCTCCTTTCTGTCCTGCCTTCCCTGCTGCCATCAGTGCATGCTCTCACCTGCTCCTTCCAGTTCCCGAGTCCTCTCTCTCAGTCTCTCCACTACTATTTCTAGCCTCTCTGAGCTCCTGCCAGCTGCCACTGCCTGCTCAGCCCACTTAGCACACTGCCCGGCTTGCTTTAGACTGCTGTGCCCCTTGAAGGAATGCTGGGGTACGTGTCCCTGCCCATTCTGCATGGATGATCTTCCATGGCTCTTGTGGAAGTTTTTACATGGTATTCCATGTAAAGTTTCTTAAAACCAATGAAGATTCAAGAAAAAAACCCAAAACAATCTAAAACACTGACTAGGTCATTGTTGAATTTCTTTCCTTACTTAGTTACAGTGGGTAAAAGAATTTAAAAAGTAAACGTGATTTTTAGCACTGAATTGCCTTTAATACTATGATTAAAGTTTGCTGGTGCCACATTGACAAGAGGCTTTTCATCACTGCCTTTCTACACCAAGAACATTGATTAAGTGCTGTCTTGGACTCTTTAAGAACTTGGATATCCAGCTGCTGCTTATTGATTATTTTTGATGTTGTTCATCCTCTTGGGTGTTGGTGAGAACAAGAATCTGGCAAAGAACGAATTTACACAGACAGCTCAAGAACTGTTCCTTTCCTTCCCCATACCAAACCAGACATGGCTGTCAGCCTAATCATTTAGTACACAGGCTTCAAAAGTGTTCAGTCACGCAGAACATCCCCTGAAAGTCACAATTCCTTCCATGTGCCATGACAAATGGGGCCAGCTGTGGTCATGTTGCATGATACAGCTGGAGCATGGAGCCAAGCTCTGTTGCCTTCCTGTTTTCTGCTTACTGTCTGCTCAAATCATGGCAAAGGAAGCCATGTCTTTGAAGGGGCTTCACTGGCAACCAGAAGGCAGGCAGCTCATGGAGGTGATGAAGGGAGTAAGGTGCCATTTTACCTGTTCTACATAGACATGTAGACCTTCACCTCACTGAACTGCAGTCAAGTAGCCATAGGTGTGACTCATAATTTTCCACTGGAGACAACGACTGGAAGTAGCTACTAGAAGGACTTGAGTCTTTTTTTCCCCAGGCTCTTTTTCGCAAAAACCTATTTTTTTTGCATTGGAATAAACCACTCAAGCTACAAATTATCACAGTTGCACCATGCACGCCAACAGCCTGCACCTCTCTCCAGGGAGTCATACGAGCTTTCTAAGAATCAGAGGAAACCCAATGATACTCAAAGACTAATAGACACACTACTCTCTGTGAAGTACTCGAAGATCCTCAGCTGGAATGTATGGTGGAGAAAGAGACCCCTGGGAAGCACAGGTAAGTTTCTTTTCTCATGAATGATCATTATGACCTAAAAAAAAAAGTCCCTTTTCTTACAGCACTGAGCAGATTTTTAGACAAGGATATATATCTATTCTTATTTCTGTTGTTAACTTTTGTGTGGCACATGAAGGGACAAGATGGAGGATAACTCATACCTCTGTGGACATGTTTTTCCGTGTGTGACATAGAAGTAATAATTACTACCCCACAGTGTGGATGAGACCCACATATTAGGGTATACAATGCATATTTTGCTTCCCAGGTGGAAAGCACCATAAATGATATACGTACTTCATAACTCTAGTATGTTTTCTTCTACNGTGATGTATGTACTCTCTCTATATACAAGTGTCTCTCTCTAACTCTAGTATGTTTTCTTCTACATGACCTTACAGGTGCAAACATCATTCTCTTTGCAGTGTTCATGGTGATGACTCTTAAGAAGACATCTGCAGTATCAAATGTGATTCATCTGGGGCATGCTAACATCACCACTTAGTACTTGTAACTCGGTGCCAATCTTAGACCAGCAACGTGAGCTTCCAGGTGTGAAAGCAGTGGTGACAGCTGAGAACTGGCAGATGCTGATAGAGTGTGTAAGCCAATATGCAAGAAGCAGGAACCAGTGTGAACTTCGGTTTCAAAGCCTAACGCATATTTTGCAAAGGCAGCATTTGCAGCCCTAGACAGGAATTAGAGGTTGTTTTGCAGCAGCCACAGAATAACCTTCTGCTACTGTGCTACAAAGGATGCACACCACTTTCAGCTTTTGCAAACCAGTTTACCACAGAGACTTCCTTGTGGGCTTACCCCTGCCATGTTGATATTATTGCACACAGGCAGCTAGGCTGCTCAGACTACGCAGCTGGTGGGGGACTTTCTGCCTCCTTTTACAGCAGGCAGCCATTTCTGCCCTTCATCTACACTTTTTTAGGAGATGGGCACCAGTTTGTAAAGTCTGAATCTGGATCCAAACACAATTTTCTTCAGCATTCACAGGAGATCTCATCCTAGGTTTGGGCTTGCTTCATTCAGATCAAAGCCCAGCTGCAAAGCGTGTCTTCCAACCAAAACTTCCTCAAAACTTTGGGGTCTGGGGTTGTAGTTCTGGTTTAGCTCCTTTTCTAGATATTTTTGAAAACTCTGTATGTAGAAAATTTTAGGCAGACCTTTGTCCCATTGAAGTCAGTAGAGTCTTACTTTCTTGACACTGGTTTAAAAAAGGGATTTAGGTCACATATGTAAGGTCAATGCCAACTGGAATTTTCAGGAATTTTTCCTACACATCTAATATTTTGTTGCCAATCAGACACCTTAGGTCTGTAGACATCTTCATTTTGTGATCACATTTTATTAGACATGTGGCATTCTCTATTTAGTATTAACTAAACAAACATGTCCAAAAAAAAAAGTCCTTATTTTGTTTGACTCCATATATTCTAATAGTTGCTTCTGGGGTGGTGGGTTGTTTCCTCTAACAGATTTAGCACTGAGACAGGATTACAGATGAGAGTGGATCGCCAAGCCATTCCAAGGCAACGATGTCTATGTTTCTGCCATTGTGTAAAGCCGAGGTCCGACCCAAGCAGGTGAGAACTGACAGTGCGCTGAATGGCTCAGAACGCCGGTTGTCCAAAGGAGAGGACAGCAATGGACACAGAGCACAGCGCTCCCCAGGCTCTCACACGAGTTTTTAGAACAGTTTTTGCTCTTAGCGCTAAGTTGGAAAGGGTTTTGGAAAACATCTTGCTCTAGGAAAAAGAGTCTTTCTAAAGCGTATGTTATTAGTTATCTTTGTTTGTTTGTTTGTAACAAAATTAAAATTGAATGGGTTGTGCTTACTGAGCAGCACAGAAACAGCAGTTGGCTTGAAATGGAATGAGCTCAACTTGAACACGCTCAGCCTCAGATACATGTTAAGCAATTTCCTGGTAAAAGTGTGATAAAGATTATTTGTATAAACAGTCGCTTCTCCAGCCGTGTAGAAAGAAATACTATCAGTAGCAGGCGGTGGCTGTGGTCACTGTTAAGCAGTCTCAGTGACCTCTGATTACCAACCTAGCACTCCTCCACAGCGTGGCATGGTGCTCCTGGGCTGTTGTCAGCCTCTGAAACACACCAGTGGTTTCTGCTCAGAGTTTGTGTGAAACTTCATTGTGTTGGATGAAGGAAATCTTCATATATCTGAATTGCATTTCAGAGGCCCAATAATGACAACCGCGTTTTTAAGTGCTTAGAAAAGCAGCAAGAGCAAAAAGACTCTATCAGACCTTAGAGATCAGAACTGAGCCCTGGGAAGATCTGCAGTTGCAGCAGCACCTGTCACGTCAAGCTACTATGCTTATAGGTTAGGCTGTGTAAGGAAGGAAAGAGGAATAAATTCATGTGGGTTACTTATGGTCACTTCTCAGTTCTGTTACTGCTCTTACCATGTGAGTATAGGCAAGAGATTTAAGATTTCAACACACACAAAAAAAGGTCCTACAAGGAACAAGCTACTAAGTGTTCATGTTGCTGGAAAATAAGACACTGAGTACTCTTTCACATTTATGAAAGGGGCAGGGAGCATTTTTGAAGGGGTCAGCCTCACAATACGACAGTGCTGTGAGGCTCACATAACTAAGTGGGACGCTTTCCAGCAATTGGGAGGTGGACAGAGAAGTACCTGGATAAAGTGGAATCCTTTGTTAGCAAAGTCATGTTTTTAACTCTTTCCACGTATCAACCTTTCTATAAGCAGAAGTTCCCCAGCACTGTGCCATAGTGAAATGCTTCAGGCTTTTATCCAGAAAACAGCTTTGTTACAGTCCATGCACAAGTGATGTAAATATTTATCACAGTACACGAGGACTCTTTTTGCCATTCAAGGGACTAACATTTTTACTGTCTAGATGAAGAAGTCCTTAATTAAGGGACGAACTGAATTCTGTAAGAAACCCTGATGGTGAATTGTTCCCTGAAGAGAAACAACAGCACATCCCTGCCCACCCCTTCCAGAGCCATCAGAACAGCCCTCTGGGCAACCTCCGCAGAACAACCCCCAGCACCACAGGACAGAGGGAGAGGTGAGTCCCTTCCAGTCGGTGGAGCCTGTCCTTCAAAAGTGTCCTTGTACATTGATTTTTCTAGGAGAGTTAGTGTTTCTACATCTTTTACCGCAAACAGACCGTTCAAGCTGATGGCAATAACTCAGTATGGGTATGCATGTAATTAATGGAAATTTTTTTCCTTACCTTAAAATTGAAAGAACAAAAAGCAGATTTTAAAGTTCTGTGAGCTGCTGGATATTTGGGAACATGCTGATGTTTAGCTCATTTGATCTTTCACAAACCACACCTTGTCCTGCCTTTTACATCATATGTCTTGTCTTTTCTGTAGAGTACCTTCCAAACGTGCTTTAAAACTCTTAATATGTAGCATTTCTTTCAGTAAACTAGGTTCAGGCAAAATAATCTGCAATGGAATTGTTTTAATTAGGGAGACAGTTGTTGTAGAGACTGCCAAGGGAAATAGAAAAAGTCCCACCCTTTCTTAACTGTGTGGAAAGATGTTCTTGGAGAGTCATGTGCTGGGAATTCACTCGTAGCATAATGTCTTGGCACTGTACAATATTTTGTTTGATTGCTGTGGCAGCAGACTTACCTACAATGGTTTCACAGAGAGATTAAAGCCAGGAAATCAATTTTAACTGGTGAGAACTAGAAAGAAATGGCTCACCAGTGACAATAAGCAGTTCTTCAAGGCCTACCAGTTTACACACGCAGATTAGCAGAGTTAGCAAGAGTTTTTGCAACAGTGTCACCTGGCCTTTCTTTGGAGGAGAAGAGTGCTGTACATACATGACTTGTTCAGATGGAGCACTGCACAAATGCATTGTTTAAAACTGACTGAAATTTTTAATGAGGTTACTGTTCAAGTTCAAGCACTTTTGCAAGTCGGTTAGCGGAGTTAATTCCACAGGTTACTGGGTTTCCCTCTGAGTTGTGGCAAAGAATGAAATACGGGCAGTCAAATTCAAAGGTGTTCAAGCTTCTTCCCTGAACAAACTATGCTTTTCTCAGAGGTTCTTGAATTGTAATCAGAACCAAATAGACTAAATCAGTGTCTTAAGAGAGAGATCTGTGGATTTATTTATCTCTGCTAATGTCAATCTACATTGGACAATCAAGGTTCTGATTCAGGAATCTTTCTGGAAAGGGTGAAGGCATTAGTGCTTCTTTACCTCAACTAGCAACGTGCTGCTTTTAATACTAAAGCAAAATGCTAAACCTTTTCCCAAGGACTGTAACTATTCTTTACTCTGGGTGATTTTATAATTTCTAATATCAGTGATCCTAAACTACTGAAGTCTCACTGGGTAGCAAGAACTCTCACACTGGGAGCCTAAGAAATTCATATTGCTCAGCTGATCAGGAATGTTGTTTTCCTTCGGTGCGAGCTACAGCCATTGGATCTATGCATTCATTTGTTGTGACACCCCTGAGAAATGACTCCTCTGGGTTGCTGTTCCACAAAGGAAGGAAAGCAGGGAAGCAGCAAATATAGCAGGTTTCCCTGATCTGAGGAAGTTGCAGAAGAAACATCCTTTATGATTTCCCCAAGAGGATCTGTTGGATCAACCAGCTTAGTCCCATATTCCCCAGGAGTTCCTCTTATCCATGACACTAGAAAGAACTGAGATTTGGTGAAGATTTTTTAGAAAATTTAAAGAAATACATATTTTGTATGCTTTGAAAGGCATTTCATTCCCTAAGCATCTTCCATTAAAATCTTTTTAAAATATTTAGAATTTTCTCAAGTGTTTATCTTTCTATTTTTAGTGCTACTCCTCCTCCTCCTGCACACCCTATTTTGCCCATAAAACGATCAAATGGAGGAATAATTAGAAAAACATTAAAGTTCAATTTCAGACTGCCTCAGTTTTGAATAAAAAAAAGATATAATTTTCAAAATAATGCAACTTTCTCATTAAAGAAAACACACAATTTATTTTTTCATTAACTTTTTGGGTTTTAGCACTAGCAATATCTATGGTGTCTGTTATTACTCACCTGCTATTAAGAACACAGCAGCTTTTGTGGCAGAGTTCAAAAGATTAATCAGAACAGCTGGAGACAGAAAGAATGACATAGGTTACTGCAAACAATTGCCACATTAGCTTGTTTTCTGAAGTTATTTTTCTTGTCGATGTTTTCCACATCCAACAAAAGTGATCATATGTAAATGAAAAGTATGGCCAATGGTTAGATTTGAAGAGCTTACAAAGCATTGGAACTGCCATATATTCCCACCTGCAGAGACTGAAGAACAATGGCATTTCCTTGTTCTTGTCAGAGCTTTCTCATCAATTATTAGTGTTCACTGTTACAAAGACATACAAATGAGATCAGGACATTGGTGCTAGCTATTGTACAAAAATAAATGTAAGTACAATGAGAGTATAGCTATCATCTGGAAGGGTTGTAGTCTTTACAAGGCTGGATGAATGGTGAAGGACAGAATGACATATCCATGGTCATACATTAGCTGTATTGTAGCAATGTCCAAGGTTTCTACAGAAGGATGGTGATGGGGAGAGCCTTCTGTGCTAAGCAAGATACAAAACTAAAATGAATTATTTGAGTTAAACCAATGCTGTGTCTCCATGGACACTGTTAGATAGCTTTACTCCTGGCTTATGTTTTTATAGATTAATTCAGGTGGGAAGTCACCTTCACAAGTAGGAGAGGGTTACCTGGAATAAGACTGAGACATCTCCATTAATTACCCTCATCTGGAGAAAATGCCAGAAAAAAATCGTACATAACTAATGACCAGAAGCTTAAAGGCGATGCCTTTGAAATGAGATACTTCCTTTCAAAAATTGTGAGGATGACCAATCATTGGACAAATCGGTGCAGGCAGTGGTGGATTCTGCATTTCTTGATGTCTTCAGATTGAGAAGATGTGTTGCAACTAAACACAAGTAACTGGAGTAAGTCAGAATAAAAAAATGTGGGTCAGACTAAATTAACCTATAGTTCTTTCTGACTGTAAATTCCAGGAATGTCTGAAAGAGCATAAGAATAGTACGAAAAGTGTGGGTAGCAACTCTATCTACCTAGCTCCAGCTGCTTCTTCTCACTGGCTGTGGGATCAGGGCAGACATTTCTCTAATCCACGACTATTAGGAAAGTGAGATTCTTTAGCTTTCTTGTTTTGAACTAATCTTTCCTTCTCTCTGAGCTTCTCTGCCATTTGTACCAGGTTCTTTTTACTTGTATAAATTTGGATTTTATTGTAGAAAATCCTCCACATATGGCAGAAAGGAAGAGCCATGGCTTCAGCTTCATGGAGTCTGCCTTTGGACAAACAACTTCAGTCAGGCAGGGATGTAGACACTTAAGCTGAAGTATTTGTGTGAATTTTCTTAATTAATCTCACACTAAATGCCTTGTCTAAACTCTCTGGGCTGCTCATTCTCCCTAACAATAATCCCTATGAATGGCAAAATGGCTCTTTCCATGAATGGCTCCCACAAGTACCATCTGTGCTGGTTGTACCTGCCTGCCTACCTACCCAGTTTTTCTCCAACAATGGCAGTTTGGAATGATTATGTCTTTTTTTCTTGTGGTTGTAACATACATGAGATAGAACAAACCACTCATTTAATTACAGAATCACAGAAGAGCCCAGGTTGGAAAGGACCTTGAAAGATCAGCTGGCCCAAGTCACTGAATGCACAGAACCAAAAGGCAGGCCCTACTCCCAAAACATTGACAGTCATACATAGATACATATTTTCTACCAGCCTTTAGTTCTTCTACTTTGTGAACTAATTACATTCATCAGATGTTCAGTTTAGTCTGTGAGGTTGTCCCAAAATATAGCAAGGCTTTGTTTTGCCACTGTATATCCCTTAGCCAGAAATGAATGCAGCCAGAATGGTGATGGAAAGGGAAACTGGGGGAGAGCTTTACAGACACATAACTCCTCTCTTGCTATACGAACAACCAAGGCAACAACTCCTCATTGGTGTGAATGAGCTTTTAATCCTCTTCTCCATAGAAATCTGTGTTAGCCACAAATTTGCAGCTGGCTTTGTGTCATATGAATTCCAGTCAGGTCTATTGCTTGGTTTAATTCAAAGCAGCTCCCTGTTTCCCAGCTGATGCTTCACAACTTAGGCTCAAGCACATCTCCAAAATCTGAACCTGATCCATACAGCCAGGTAAAACTTTTGGCCACAGGCCTCATAGATCTACAAGATATTCTAAAATGAAAAAGACTGGAGGCAAGCCAGTTTGTCCATGAATTTTGCTTGTGATGGGAATACTGACTCAAGGGTGATTTATACTTTGAAGACCAAAGGCAGTTTTGCTATGCAATTTACATACTCTTGCGTGAATTTTGAAATCTTGGACTTAGTGCAGTAACAGTCTGCGTATCCTTGCTTCCATCTAAACCTTCTGTGTCAACCCTTACTGTCCTGCTCTTCCAAAGAAAGACGTGTGGTTTGATGGAGTATTCCTTTCAGTTTAGTTTACTTTTAGTCACATTCTTCACTAGCGTATGAAAACGACCCTCTCTACAGTGGTTTGACCTGTACTCCCTTGGATTTAGTCACTTGTCAAAATAACCCTAAATATTAAACTGTTTCACTGTTCTAGAAGCAAGTTCTGAATACTACCTCTTTCCACTCTCCTGTGGTTTCATTCTAAATGAAACTGTTGCCTTTATGTAACTAATTCCAACATTTTTGTTATCACATGAGAAACACAATATCTTAACAACTTCCGAGTTTGAAGCAGCAGAAAACATCTCAGTATTTAAGCATTTTGAAACAAATTGTATTCCACAGATAGCCAAGTGAATAAACCACATGAACTGACTTTTGCCCTCAGGAGGTCTCACTTATGGAACTTCAGAATTCAAATTGTTTTAAAACTGAGAGTACTTGAAAACCTTTATGGTCTCCCTTGACATAAAAGTAACTGAAGGTTGAAAGAGCCGGAAGGTGAAAAGATGAGGTACTACGGCTTAAATCCTAAACAGAACAAGGTACTATCTGAGTACCTTCCACAGGACATCAAAAGCAACGATAAAGTCCTTGGTTGCCTGGATGGGATTCTTTGTGTATTCTCTGTGGGATCAACATTCATTAAGTTTTTGTTTGTTTGTTTGTTTTGTTTGTTGGGGTTTTTTTGTTTGTTTTGGTTTTTGGTTTTTTGCCTTTTTTTTTTTTTTTT
>VYXH01004195.1:55028-73231 GCA_013397275.1 Burhinus bistriatus
GGAGAAAGCTGGGAGAAAGGAGGAAGGGATTATGGAATGAAAACAGCTGTTGAGTTGTGTCATACATGGTAATAAGCTCCCCCCTCCCCTGCCCAATCACATAGGGAAAACTGCAATATTTCATTAAGATGATCAGAATCCAGCAGAGCATTCCACAGCAGGATTACCTTGGCAAAAGGTGCAGACACAGCAAAGCAAAACCAGATTCATACTGTGAGTAGTTCGCACACATTTTTTACTGAACCTCCTGATCTAAAGCACATCAGAGGTATGCAGCTGTCCCTGACATTTCTTCAGTTGCTTTGAAAATTATAGCCAAGGCTGTAAACAGGTACTGAGAGAAAGTGGAAGCCTGCTGAGGAACTTGAGTTCAGACATACCGTGCTAAAAGCACCTTACACTATGGAAAAAGTCAGCAGTCACCTTCTGGATCCATTCACAGGTTTCGGATTCCACTCCTGTTACAGGAGTTCAGGCTGGAGGTGACAACTGCATGAATCACTGGGGCAAGATGCCCATCTATAGGAAATGACAGAGTTTCCTACTGAGCTGAAGGTGAGAGAAAGCATTTCTGGGAATTTCTGCAAATTTGATCATCCAATTCTAGCGAGGAGTCAGCCATAAATTTGATGAATAAGGGCTGTATATCTTTGAAGAAGGGTGGTGACAATGTTTTGGCCAGCTCTTCAAAGTGTTTTCCCCTTTCAGCCAGACACACTTCGATCTTGCCCGGATTCAGCCTGAGCTGACTGTTGTTCATCTAGATAGTTCCTAGTAGGCATTTTGACATCGTATAACTGATGGTGGTTGCATTGCTTGACAGTGGGTGTACAGAAAGACAAACAAGACAGGGTAAGCTTGGGTGGACACACTTTGCAGTAACTGTGAGGTAACTTATATTGAGGCAGAATTCCCTTCTAGGTTTTTCACTAACACCCTAGCAAAATCTGTAGCCATGCCATGTACTCTGAACACTTAGAAAAAGGTGCCAACCCCTGTCTCATGGTAGGAGCTCACCTGTGAGACAGAACTGAACCAGAAGAGTTGGACCGATGGGAATTAATTGGCAGAGCCTCCTAGTGGAGACCTTCTGTATAACACCTCATCAGAAGACACCCTTTTCTTTGGCACAGCTATGCCTACCCTGTGTTGTTAGTAGGTTTTTAACAGGCTTCTGTCCTGTATGAATATGCATGCAAAACACTGCAGTACAAGCTTGCCTTTCAGAAGGGCTGAACATCTCAAATAAATGACCAGATTTCCAAAAGGCCCAGCACCCATGCAGGAACCAGGTAGAAACTTTCCAAACTGATAAAACAAACCCCACTTTGGTGCCCATGAAAGCAATAGGAATCTTGGACAGTCTGTGACTGACATGGCCCAAAGGAACTGAGCTCCAAGAATCTGTCCCTACATAGGGCTCCTAAGTCCTTCCAGAAGACACCCTTCATTGCTGCGGTCCCATACTTAGGTATGATAAAATCACCGCTAGATGCATTTAGCTATTTATATGATATCGATGAAACCAGTGGATTCTCAGATCATAAATTCCCACTTTCTGAGTGCTTGCTTGATATTCTTTGATTCTGCCTAACACACATTCTTGTTGCCATTGAGGTCAAGAGGATTTTTTTTGTTACAGGTGGCCACAAAGATCGTACCTACAGAAGATGATAAATTGATCACCCATAGTGCAAAGCTGCTTCATAATGAATCAAAGAAGTAAAAGCAAGGTTTAAGAACAATAAAATATATACTGGTCAGTATTTCTCTGCATTATGCTATTGCTGAGAGGATGCATGTGAAATACATATAACAGTGTTCAAGAGCTCTGTATAAACTCTTTTGCTTTAGCTGAAGATTTGCAAACTGAAAATAGTGTCCCTGTTGTGTAAGAAAAAATGCTCTAGACTGGAATGGTTCAAGAAGATCTGCACAAACTTAAACTATTTCCAAACACAGAGAGTAAGTCAGTGAAAAATTTGCCCATAAGTCACTATGCTGATTGCACTTGCCTACTTCATCATTTTCTCCTCCTGCAGTTCATCCATATTCTTCAAACTTGCAATCCCAGGATAATCAGTGTTTGCTGCTCAAAAAAATGCTCTTTCCACAGTGCATGTAAGCTGTATTCTCTGTGAGACTTAGGAGTATGCCGAAAAGGCAAGCTGTGTGTTCAGTTGTTTGGTGGGCTGAAAGTTAGTCAATGGCCGCTGTGCAATTCCAGTTTTGGAGGTTTCCTCACAGCCTGGAATTACTAGATTCAAATGGGTATCCATACTTCATGGGTTCTTAAAGAACAATTTAATACTTAAAGCTGAGACATCCAACCTCTAAGACAAAGAGCTCTAATTTTATTTATGGATAGATTTTTTGCAAATATCAGGTAATATAAATTGGAAACCAGAACTATACCATATGAGTAATTTCTTTTACTTGGTGTTTAAGGCATATGTAGGCAAGAAAGGGAGAGAGATGGGGGGACTGAACAGATGATGGGGACTTTAAAATGTCTGTTATATTTCCAGAATTCCTTTCTTGGTAAGATTTTGAAACCTCACAGCTGCTACCCTTTTGCTTGTATTATTATTTCTCCAGCTGTGTGGAAATGCTGGAAAACCATTTTGTGACCTGTCACAGAAAATATTTTGACTCAACAATCAATCATATAGAAGTTCCTGCTGAATGGTATTGCCTAACTCTGGTGTTAGAGTGGATAAAAAAATAATGTTGATTCTTAATAATTGTATTTAGAACTGAGGTATTTAGGATGCTTTTCTCAGCAAAGTTGCATTCTTTATCTATTTAAGAGTTTTGAACCTGGTTCTTTGTATCGTCTCATCTATGCTTTAAAGCCCTAGTTAAGGAGCGGATTAAAAGGCAGTTAAGGGGGAGTCTGTCTTCTTCAGTGGAGAATGATTTCTGCCCCTGTACTATGTGCAGGGTTAAAACTCCTGCAAATCAGAAAGAATTTTTTTGAACGGTAGTCTTTAGGGTGGTTACCCAAGTACCTGAGAAAATGAAGATGGTGGAGAGGGAAAAGTGACCTAGGAGAACTGTGAGGCAGGAAAAGTCTGGGAAAGTACTACAGGCAAATTATTCCAGTTGCTTTATAAATTCTTCCCTTGGTGATTCTGGGTTCTTTTGTAAAATGTCTCAGTTACCAAACCCCTCAGAGAGATGCAGTTCAGCCATTCCTCTGACAGGGCTGACTGCTGGCCACCTGGCAAAGTGGGGAGATGCTCAGTGATGGTAAGTGGCTGCCGAGCTGCCAAGTAAGGCCAGTGGTCTGCAGCATGGTGGGAGACAGAGGCAGGCTCACTTCAGCTCCCCATGTTGCCGTGAGAGGACACCAGAAGTCTTGCTAACTCTGCTTTCATTCAAATCTTTCCTTCTTTTTTTTTTTTTTGTTTGTTTNCTTCTCTCACTTTTACAAACTTCACTTTAAGCTCAAGATACAGATGCAAGTAGAATACAATCTCATGACAGATATAATAAGCTTCTAATTTCCAGGCTTCAAAAACCAATTATATTTTAAAACAAATTCTTTGGTGGTGCTTTGGGGTTGTGCTTTTTTTTGTTTGTTTGTTTTTGCTTAAACACTTCTTGCTTTGTGACCAGTAGGCTGTTACGTTAAAAGAAAAATTTCTACTTTCTCATGTTTGCCTTGTGTGCACAAGTTAAAAGAGCCAAGCTCCCAGACTCTCCAGCACAAATGTGTATGACAGGCCTTGACAATGCTTGACAAAACAGCAATTGATCCTCCACAGTTACACAAAAAAAGGCGGGGGGAAAAGAAAAAAAGAAACCTAGAAGGAAGCCTGACTACTTGTCTCCACAGCCAAGTGTTTGTTTTCTACCATCTTTTAATACTGCCCCACAAGATCAGGCTATGACCTCAAAATGTTGCTTCTCTTCATAGCCAGTCTTCAGAGCATAAGCTAATGGTTGGAGAGATCAAGAGGGAATCCTGTCACACACACAAGAACAAGAACAACATTACGTACCTGGCTAAGTGCACAGCCATGTTCATCACCTTAACTTATATCTTAAAATATTGGCTGCATCTGAAGGCAGGAAAGTAGGTTAAAATGGATGGATTTTTTTTGAGAGGAAATTAGGCAAAACTACTACTGGTAACAACTCCCCACAGATTTCCCAGCCTGCCTTTACAAAGATATTGAGGAGGAGATACAAAATTTGGCATAAGAACTGATTTTCAGACAGATGCTTTCCCACCTCACTTAAGAATGTCTTTAAGAAACACCATTCAACCCTCTCAGAAAAATGGTGTTGCCTGGCTTTTTGTTTCCCATAAGAAAGGGCTCCCAAGGGTCACTTCTTTTGACTCCTTCCAGTAATACTTGCACACGTAAGAAAATCCCAGGGTGACAGAGTCCAGACTGACAAGGCACATTCTATGGTTACATTGGATTAATTTCTTAGAAAAACATGACTTTTTTCTGTAATTTGTTTCATCATCTGGTATTTAAGGTCAAATATTTAGGAAGGGAAGGGAAAGGAAGGGAAGGGAAGGGAAGGGAAGGGAAGGGAAGGGAAGGAAAGGAAAGGAAAGGAAAGGAAAGGAAAGGAAAGGAAAGGAAAGGAAAGGAAAGGAAAGGAAAGGAAAGGAAAGGAAAGGAAAGGAAAGGAAAGGAAAGGAAAGGAAAGGAAAGGAAAGGAAAGGAAAGGAAAGGAAAGGAAAGGAAAGGAAAGGAAAGGAAAGGAAAGGAAAGGAAAGGAAAGGAAAGGAAAGGAAAGGAAAGGAAAGGAAAGGAAAGGAAAGGAAAGGAAAGGAAAGGAAAGGAAAGGAAAGGAAAGGAAAGGAAAGGAAAGGAAAGGAAAGGAAAGGAAAGGAAAGGAAAGGAAAGGAAAGGAAAGGAAAGGAAAGGAAAGGAAAGGAAAGGAAAGGAAAGGAAAGGAAAGGAAAGGAAAGGAAAGGAAAGGAAAGGAAAGGAAAGGAAAGGAAAGGAAAGGAAAGGAAAGGAAAGGAAAGGAAAGGAAAGGAAAGGAAAGGAAAGGAAAGGAAAGGAAAGGAAAGGAAAGGAAAGGAAAGGAAAGGAAAGGAAAGGAAAGGAAAGGAAAGGAAAGGAAAGGAAAGGAAAGGAAAGGAAAGGAAAGGAAAGGAAAGGAAAGGAAAGGAAAGGAAAGGAAAGGAAAGGAAAGGAAAGGAAAGGAAAGGAAAGGAAAGGAAAGGAAAGGGCAGCCAAATTTGTGGATGAATTATACAGAATTCATCAGGGTTTCTGAAGATATTAGTGGGTGCAGAATTAGGCTGTTGCTACCATTTTCAAAGCCCTGCTTATTTGAAGTAGTGCTGAGCTTCACAGTTGCTCTAGAGTTATGGAGTTAGGGTCTAGGACAATAAAAAAGGTATCAGAATCTGACCTGGTGGTGCTCTTTTTCAGTCTTTCAGACTTGCACCTGAAACTCCTGACTGGGCTGCATTTTCACTGGAACTCATGTGGGAGATGTAAAAAGAAACAGGGTTATCAGAGACTAGAAGTGGAAATCACAAACTGAGATAGAAGGATTTAGTGCTACAAGTCAGATAAAATCCTGAATGCATTTTCTTCTGTCAGGCCTCCTATGAAAATGTATGGTGAGGTAAATCAGGATGTGGATTCAAGAATGGGTGATAATTTGACTGTCTTTCTTCAATACCCTGGTGGTAAAAGTGTTTTATCAAGTGATAAACCTTGACATGGCACAGTGACTTACTCACCTTTCTATAACTCTCAAGTATTGGAAGTTGATACTGTGCAGAAAATTTTCAAAGGCAACAATGGCTGAAGCTTCCCAGAAATCCATATGCCAGAGAGGAGCCATTTGACAGATTGCCTTGTGCCTGCAGACTGTGTCTTTGTCACAGAGAATAGGTTGTTTTGCCAGAGGAGAGGAAGAGGGGCTAAAAGGAAACAATTTTGTTACCTAAACACAGTCAACAAATTCAGTTTAGGTGTCCTAGAGTATTTAAGACATCCTCATATGACACAGGCCTTATGACAGATTTCAAGACAGAAAACTGAAGGCCTTAGGGAACACCCTGAGACACTGAAATGTCTGTGGACACCTATGTTTAGATGAGTGAATCCCACCCTCACAGTCAAATGAAGCAGTAGAAGGGATCTGGTGAGCAGAGAGACATCTGAGATGGAAGGACAAGCCCTACAGAAGACAGCCAGAGTATACCCACAACAGTCTCTTCTAGAAAACCCACAGGATTAAGCAGCTTATTATAGGAAAGGAAAGACAAGGTAGCAGTGGAGAAGATGAAGAAGGGAAAAAAGAGATGAAGAATTTGTTCAGAATATGGACAATCTAGTAAAGGGCAAAAACAGGCACTAGGGAAACACGTCCTGTAAAGGGGATATGAAGGGTGAGGAGCAAAGAGAGCATAGGTCTAATTTGGAGAAACACGTACAATCCACAGATGAAGCAATACACCCCACTCCATAAAACTAGTTTCAAGTACTTTCTAAAGAATTTCCTCTGAAAATGATAAATCACTAGTTTCTACAGCAATGCAGAGCATGCTCTCTTAAAACTTTTCCTAATTCTTCCATAAGATTTCAGAAATCCTCAATTTCTCTTTGTCACTTCCATACCACAGCTAACATGTTCCCAGATGATGAAATTAAAAGGACATGAACCTGACAGTCTTTAGGATAAAGGAAGAAAACACAGAAGAGGGAAATGGACAAAAAAATACAGGTTTTTCCTTTTTTGCCCGAACAACCCAGAGGGCAAAATTCTCCCAGGATTTTTCTCTCTGACGTAAGGACAATTGCAGTGCTGTAATTAAGACAGAAATATTACCAGTTGCCTCCAATTACATTTTGATTTCTACTATTTTTTATGGGTCATTTTTCTTTGAAAGCTGTTATTCACTGGAATGAGCCTGAACAGCTGTGAGCCTTTCTGGGTGATGTGGGTTAGGAAATACTATCATTTGAACTGATTAAGTGTGCACATTCCACTTGACTTTATCTCATTAAATTGTAACACAGAATACACTGTACACACTGGAAAACACACAGATCACACGCGTACTTGTAGGAGACTAGCACTTGATAACTAGAGACACCAGGCTTGCCTAGCAGTCATGTGGGATTAATTTCCACATTGCCCAATACATACCGGTTTCATAGACCTCGTAAAACTGGGATTAAGATTTCAGCCCTATATTAAGGTACATGACATATTTTCAGCTGTTTTAAAAATGAAAGAGAGAGATTGAAGAAAATTTTCTTAGGAGAAAATGTGGGGCACAATTTGCATTACAAAAACCTCCTTATCTAGGCAACATGGTATTTTGCCCAGCGCTCTATGTCAGGAGGCAGCAACGTATCTGAAAGGGTTGCATCAGGATGTAATTTTCTTGCCCCAAACCAGAAATTAAAACGTGCCTAGTAAAAATACATGAGAATCCAGGACATGTTGCGCCTCCAAGAGAGGAAGTTTTACTGATGACATCTCAGTTCTTTATGAGACAATGGTTTCCAGCTCAATTTAGATTTAAACAGAAGCAGGAAGGTGTTACCTTTTACGGATCTCTCTTCTACAATGTTGCTCCTAGCTCTAGACCACATAGCATGAAAAATGTCTGTGTGCCATCTTTGGCTTTCCTGTCTTTCTTGCTGATCTCTGCTGTGGACTATTGCAGCTCTTAGATCTATTCTTGGTAAATGCAATGACTCAGAATAAAGTTTTATTATGCACTGTATGTGTCCTATATGAATAACAGAAAAAGACAAACTCCTGATACACTCTGTATCCCTTATGCCACTCCCATGCTCCATTTGCTGAAGTGATAGGGACTAGTCAAATATTAACAATCTTTAGAGCCTTTTTGAATGCCAAGGCTGTTTTGCCTCAGGCCAGAAATTATACAAAAACATTTTCTTAATGAAAAAAATTCTTTAAAAGCTTGATTGAGTGCCACATATATGGAGGTCAGGTTATTCTCCAGGCTCAAAGCCTCATTTGGTAATGCCCAGCCTGCCTCTCTTAGCCTGGGTCAGTTGCCATGGCATCTGCACAGCTCTTTAAGAAGAACCAAAAACCAATGTAAGCGACATCGGAGTCAGCTCAGTACCTGATCTAACAAAAATACTGTTGCCTAAAACTAGGCACTCCTAGCTGCTTTTACACTAAGCGTACTAGTTTAAGCCAGATGATAACGTTACCAAGGCAAGGTGGTGCATATAACAGTTATGAGCAATACAACAATTCATTTAACCACTGGGCTTGTCAAAGAATTAGATGATGCCTCTGTGTCATAACACCAGGTGTCAGAGAAGCTGGCAACTAAAGACGAAATAATACACCAATGCTCAAACAAGCACCTAGTACTTAGAGTAAAAGGACTCCACAGCTTTTCTGTATTGGGCAAGGGTTAAAACCTTTTTTTCCCTTCGCTCTGATGTTTCCAAAATTACACAGATAGGAAGTTTAGGTTTGCTAGGAAGGAAGGAGGTGACAGAAGACTGTGGACACACGGTTAGTGCTGATGTGGCACATTTACCTCCGGTCAAGTGATGGAGAGATGCCTATTCAGGAGGGGACCATGTTCACCTCCAAAGGGACATCTGGGGTGTCTTTCTATTAGCTGTTCATTTCTCAGCATGTGTGGGATCTCATTCAATGCCCAGGCTTATTATAGATTTTGTGAGGGCAGGAAAAACAGCATGAGAACCAAAGGCCAACAGTTTTGTTTCTCAAGCCTCTGATCAGCCCCTGTCAAACTAATTTTCCTGCCAATAATAGCAAAAGAGTGTGGTGCTTGAGTGTGTAATAGTGGGAGCCAGAATTCATAAGCACATGGAGAAATTCCTCCTAAACTTTTAGGAGCTACTAAAGATTTTGAACACCACCTTCCATGCAAAATACTGAACATCTATTTTAGTGCAACATACTATCTCTTCCTAAAGCAGTCACTGTTAAACCTTCTTTGAAGTACCTGAAAGAGAAAGGGAGTTTTGCCTTGTAAATTGTCATTTTTTTACAGTATCATGAGTGCTTTTTTAAATCTACCTGAACTAACGTCTATTTCTTCAGTCATTCATAACTACTATGAAAATAATAAAAAGTGTACATAGTTACAAAGTGGAAGTAGTAGGGAGTATCCCTTGGTCATTTGCCAATGCTCAAGACTCTAGTTTTAAAAAAATGAGGACTGGCTATATCCTGCTACTAATTCTGCTGCTGTTACCATTTGGGTCTAGAGAGCTAGAGGTGAGTGACCACATCTGATAAGGAACTGTCTTTTGCCCCTCAAGCCCTCAAAAACACAGAAAATGCTCCTTGCCTTGCAGCCAGGGCTCAAGAAGGAAAAACATCTCAGATGCAATCTAACAGGTTTGTAATCTAGGATGAAGATACTCGTGTTATGTGAACCAAACGCTGCCCGTTTAGCCCTGCGACACCCAACCCATCTGCGTGCCTGCTAATAGAAAGAGCACACAGGCAGATGCATGCAGGTTCCTCTGGAACATTCTGCCCCCTGGAAGAGGAGAAATCTGCCTTTCACATGAAGTAATTTTGTCAGTGTTTTGAATAGTATTTTCCGCATGTTTTTTCTATGAGGTCAGCAGTCATGCCCTACTGTTCCACATTATCAGCCTTTTTTTTCCACCCTGTGTTTTACATTAGCAAATCAGCCAGCTCTGAGATCATATTACGTAAGTTTCTTGTTTTCTTTTTTCAATTTCTGTGTTTCTCTAATTAGTAGGAAGTGACTCTCCATTATGGCCTAGAGATGATAAATGGCTTCCTTTCCTCATTTGTGCGTGGCTCAGCTACGAGCCCATTGTTCCTTGAGCCGTCACCTTCCCAGTGCTGCCAGCCCCAGGGCTGCTGTGCTTCACAGGGTAAGAACCACTCCAGGGACAGGACAACCATGTCACAAATGCGTTTGGCTCTCACCAGCCAGCGGCCCTTGTGACAGAGAACTGTTTGCATAATGTAAATGCGTTTACTGCACACGATAAACTTTGACCTGTAATTTTGGCTCCACCTGGAAGCTAGGCCCTCCTGTAAGTAGGATTTGTCTCACCTAACATTAACCTACTGGAAGACAGTTGTCTGAGCTATTGAGCTGGTTACTGAGGCTTCGTCCGTAATCAGTGTGGAAATTTTCTTCACTCTCTCTCTTTCATGTTTAAAACAGCTGAAAATATGTCATGTACCATCAGAAGTGGATGGCTTTTCTCAGGATGCGCCTACTTGCCACTGGCTATAGAGTGAACTAAGGCTGCTACTAAATTAAACATCTACTTTGCAGATGACTGAAGTGATATGATCTGAATTCCATCTTACACGGTTTGCTGCACCAGTTGAAGCCTGATCTGTGTGCATGAATCCCTTCCATACACTGAAGCCTAAGACATTCAACGCGACTTCCGTTTTCTATTTTGAAGCTGTTGTACGACTTTCCTTTTCTTCTTTCTCTCTCTCTCATTAGTGGAACTGGTAAATAATTTGCAACAAATCACATACTTCAATGAAATCAGAATTTTGGAAAAAAATCTGTGAGCACCTTCCAATTTTCCTCTAATTCATATGCTTTTCAAAGTTCCCTGACTGAATCATTTGCAGACAGTTGGGTAAGAATATTCAATACTTAAAATTCAAAGACTGTGCGTTAGTCTGGTTTGGATACATTGACCACAGAGTATTTTTCCTGTTCTGTGGCAGAATAACAACTAGCGCTTATTTGCGGTATAGCTCATTTGACTCTGCTCAACACTGGTTTAAAAGCATGGTCGTGGTCTGCTATAATGACTCAGTTGCATAGCAATAATTTTGAGCTGAGATGGAATTGTTTAAGCTGCTGAAACATAATTGCTTGAGATTATCTTGTCTAAAAATTAGGTTTCATGTGTCAAAAATTTATTTTCTGCAGATTAACCCTAATATGCACTTAAAATTCATAGTTTCTAAGAATGCCATTAGTCAAATTATTTGCTACAGTATTCCTGGGGAAAAAAATATAAAGGAGAAGGATATATTGGAAATACATTCAGTACTTTCGTTCAGCAAATTAGAAGCTGAGAATTAACACTGAACTAGTAACAGGTTTTCCAAACCAAAAGGAAATGTTGAATCATTATTGCCGTATAAACATTAAATTTCTTCTCAAAGAAAATGTGCACAAACTTTTGGTTGTCTCTGGTATTGTAAGATGTTACGAGGGAGTGGCCATTTCAAGCTTAGCAATTCTTGCTTGCTTATAGAAGTCTGAAGATAATTTCAGATTTTGGCTGGG
The DNA here is from genome assembly GCA_013397275.1 of Burhinus bistriatus. NCBI lineage: Eukaryota > Metazoa > Chordata > Aves > Charadriiformes > Burhinidae > Burhinus > Burhinus bistriatus. Next base: position 66,298 of record VYXH01004195.1, read on the forward strand.
GAAACAAATTCTTGGGTCCTGCCATTAGTTTTAAAACAATGCTGGAATAGTTAGAACTAGGTGGTGTCACAGAACAGAACACAATTGTAACAACTGTTAAAATGAGATGCCTTATTGACAAAGCTCAGGAGACAACTGCCCATCAGAAAGAAGTCTACATTACATACATGATCTTCTCTTAGCATCTTCACTGAGAATCCTTTCCTGAGAGTCCTGACCACAGCACCCTTCCAAAGAATCTGGAATCTCTTTTGCCTTCCTAGCCTTGTCTTCATGTCTTGCTAGAAAGTGAGTTGCCTTCCAATAGGCAGTTCTAATGCAGTACTTCTTTCTTGTCCTTCCTATGCTTCCATATGCTATGTTTTTCCATATTTCTGACCTGCTTGGGCTGGGATTTCTGTGTTCCTTGCAATGGAACAGACTACTCAGCCAGCTGATATTCCCTATCCCCTAAATTAATTGATCAGAAAACCCAAAGAGTAGAGCTCTGGATATATTTCAGTTAGTGGGATGAGTAAAGGTAATGGGATGTGTCAGAACTGATACTTGGTTCTCTGGCAGCTGAAGGCTACGGCAGCACATGCCAATGAGAGATACTAGACAGAGGAACTGTTCCACAGAGGTGTGCTGGTAAGCTGATTTAGAAGCCATGCCTAGACACAGCTCCAAACAAACAGGGATCTGAAAGCTGGCTCCAACTCTGCAACGTGGTGACCGTTCAGCTAGGCTTAGAGAACATTTTGTTCTAAAGCTTTTAGTGATTTCTTTTTTCGACAGGAAAATGTTCACTGAAATATTATTGTGCACCTTGCACTCAACAGATGAAAAGACATGGTGATTTCTTTGCAGTTGATTTAATACTGAATCCTTGTTGGTAATTTGGCAGTGCTCCTGAGAAGCTTCTACAAATTTCAGAAGTGACTGTTCAAAGAAGATGACAGGCATTAGCATGCTAGGCAAAAAAACCCCACAGTGGTTGCTCAGCACATTGTTCCCTGTTTTCCTTGTCAGGTTCTCAGGAGGAAGCATGTTGTAACCACACTCACAGAAATTCCATTTTGGTTGCAAGACCTTTGCCCATGCTAGAGAAAGCTACGCCAGCATTGGAGTAAAGTTATATCCAGAACAGTAAGGGAAGTAAAATATTCAGGAACATTCCTCTTTCAAAAATATCTGTAAGAATGGCAGTCAGTGTCCCCTAGGGTTTGGAAAACCTCTGAAATGCTTTCTTCCAAAATTTCTGTTGCAGTTTCCGAAGCTGCATCTCTCCAAGGCCCTGCCTGACTGATGTAAATCTGTGAGATCACATATGTTTAAAAATTTTCCTTAAGAAAAACTACACCAATAATGCACCCTCCCCAATAGGAGCAGTTACTAGCTAAAAGAAGCTTCTTCAAAAGTAATAGCTTTCAGGAAACCCCAGAAATGAAAGGCGAGTTGTTTTAAAATATATGCCTAGACCAAGTTATTAAGGAACCAAAAATTACTTATTACCTTGAACAGGCATGTCTATCAGCCTGATCACCGGTCAGATGCAACAGGTTCACCTTCTGGTTGAGAAATCCAGAGATTACAGGATTGATAAAGTAATTCTGAGGTTTTTAGGTCACTAGCCTTTATCTGGCCTACTTTGGTAATGACTACAAAGCATTATCATCACTGAAAGTGATTATGTTCACATTGATGTCCATGTTGGGTTTATGCAACTTGAATGGAATAAGTTTTTTTTTTAATGGAAAATGGCCATCGTCTTACTCCATTATCTGGAGAAGGCAGACAGCTCCAACATAAAGAAATCAAGTCAAACAAGAAATATGATCATAGGTCAGAGTGGGAAAGCTCAAACATCAGGAGCATATATGATCTGTGGCAAGACAAATGAGTATTCTCCAGGCTTGTCAGTCTAGTATCCTTCACAAGTGTAGAAAAAGTCAAAACAAAAAGGAAAAGGAGGCTGGGAAAACTTCCATCCTTACTATTGTAAACCCTGCACAACACCTGGAAATGCTTAGGATTTCAATAATGACTCAGAATATAGCTTTTTTCACGAGCAGTACTAGTACTAGAATTCTTCACCCTATTGTTAATCTGAGCAACATGGACTGGCAAATATTATAAACATTTCTGGAGATATTCACTCAAATTTTCCTTCACCCAGACTTAACGCATTTTTATTTATTTTCTTGGGTTACTTTCTTCCTGGGGACAGAGCCAGCATCAGAGTGAATGTCACCCTCTGAGAATATTAAATGATTGATAACTGGGTTATGTCTACAAAGCAAGAGAAAAGGACGCTTAGCTAACACGGCTATAATGCCCCTGTAATATTCAAGTATCTCTGTGTACCACTGAGAAGTGGTTTTGTAAGTCAAACATCAAAAGTAGGAATTGAATATCTGATTCCCTTGGATCCGTTGCACATTTTCTTTGTTTCATGTTTCTTTGTTGCTTTCTTTAAGACAGTTATTACACAAAGTAATATAAAAAAATTTATTAAGGACTTATTAGAAAAAACATAGTGTATAAGTATCTTATCTGGGCTGGACTCTCCCGAAGTGGAGTCATGTTTTTTTTTAGATAGTCAGTTTTTCTTCTAAAGCCTGCTGAAAACTTCTGTTTGCTGCAATGCTCATAACGGCACAGTGTAGGAAGAGCAAGTAAGTGCTCCAACCTATCTCACCACCCCATAATATTTAGTTGTATCCTCACACTCTCCTGCTTATCCACCCCTTACACTTGGACAAGGAGGTGTCTGATACTGGGCTGCCTGTATTTGCATTGGGTTCACACAGTGCCTAGTCCCACAGCATCCCTGTCCATATGCGTACGCCTAGGGTCTCTAACCTATATAACATACAACAATAAAAACAAGGTCACCCTTCTACTTACACATACAAGGCAAAGAAAAATAATGGAAATAGTCACCTATAAAATATCCACAATGGGAGAGATTTAAAGTTAGTTTTGAAGACAGGGGGAGTCACAGTTCCCTAGAGGAGCATAGGCCCTAGAGAAGAGCCTGCCTCTAGCTCAGGCCAAGGAAAATTTTGGGTGGGAAAGAGGACAGGCTCAGTGAAACAGGAAGGTTGGTAGTTACAAAGGACAAGGGACAGTCCTTGCCAGTCCACGCATTTTGTAGCCAGGCCAGCTGGATTTGATAGCAGCTTGCTCTGGCAACCTGAAAATTCTGTGCCAGATTATTTCAATAGAGAATGGAGATTTTTACTAAATGAAACAGAAAAAAGTTACCACCCACACTGCTTGTCTTCCTGCAGTATTTACCACACCACATTGTCATTTGCAACTTACAGAGTACTACAGGTTTCTGTACCTATGCCAACTTGCAGAAGTTACAAATAAGAAAGATGAAGGTATTGGTAGCTCACTATATAGCAGGTGGGGCAGGTGAGTAAGGAGATGAGTAAGGGGATGAGTAAGGGGATGAGTAAGGAGGCAGCATGGGGTTGTGTCACAGGCACAGTAACAGCTCAAGTGAAATAACTGGCAGTACGGATGCTTACACAGTCAATTCAGTGGCCCAAGATTCTGAAGTGATTGGGGTAGGTCACATCTGAAACTTTTGCATTAGCCTGTGTACACACTCAGGAAAACGCAAGGGCTTTGGCTTCACCCAGATCTTTTTCTTTATAACCAAGAGCTAGAATTGGATTTGAGATGAAAGCCCTTATTTTGGAAACCAGTTTTGTGCCATAGAGCACTCTCCATAACCTGTGCCAAGGCTGCATGAGTGCAGGTCACCTGCAGCTGCGGCTCTGGTATTAGACTGCTAAGTACTCATTTAACAACCAAACATGCTGTGACCATGTCTTTGAACAGGGCTTATTTCAGCATAACATTAAAGTTTGAATTTCAAAACAGCATATCCCTCAGTTAATGTTTCCTTTAGCTTTTGATGTCTGTTTACTGTTCTACATACCTGTTTCTATTTTGGATCAGAGAGCATTTCTACGTATCTAACAGTATACATTTCTAAGAATCTATTTCTGCATGGATAATACAGAGGGTGCTTTTAGGTCTAGAACACATACTGAGAAGTGGACAGGCTGCCAGAAGGATTATAAAACCAGTCCTGTGTTTTTCAAATCTAAAGGACAGGTTTCAATTAAGCAAAGCTAGGTTCAGCTGTAACAGAAACCAGTGCCAGGTAGACAAGGCTTCTCCAATCCCTCTCCCGCCTCACCCACCCTTCCCATTTTGTTCTTTTGGCCAGCTATGAAATGAACATTTGTTCGGAACTTGCAGAAACACTTGCAGCATGACGGTCTATTGTGAGGAGTTCTAAGGTAATGGGTTTCTATACAGCTGACAGACTAGATCGGTGCAAGAAGCATGTCAGAAGCTGGCCCATTGCCAGGAAGATAACCTACCAGTTGGTATTCTGGAGCTTACTTTCATTAAACAGGCAGGAAGATGCTGTGTATTTTACCATTGTATAGGCTCTGACCGTGTGCCAAAATAAGCTCCTTAAATGGATGCACAGCGCAGCATCTAAAACACTGCACTGTCCCAACTGCGGTAAAAGGAAAACACTTTTTGCCCTGTTGCTATGTACTTTGGCAGATATCCCATCCAGAGAATTGTGCTCAAAGTACTCTGGAAACACCTGCCAGGAGACTACTTCGGAATGTTGTTTAAACAAGCGTACCTGCCAACTTTCCAGCACTGTTGACTTTGCAGTACCAAAAACGCGTCCTATTTTAAAACAGACTTGATGGATAACAGGAACTGGGCCATAAGGACGAAGCACAGAATGTGCCTAAAAATTTGCTTGTAATTTTTGAAGCTGCTCAAAGTAAGTAACTGTCTAATGTATAGACATTTCAATATGTAGCAGTACACGTGGTTGGACTCGAGACAGGAACACATACGTAATAATGGTATGTGTTGATACTGTGTGGGGAGAGGAAGGATATGTTTTTCCTACAGTAATTTACTCTAAAAGGGCTTCCACATTTTTTTTATGCTGATAAGACATCTTTTTAAGTGTGTGTGTATAATATTTTTAGTAAAGCTATAAAAATTTGTGAGGTAAAGCTTTCACAAAACAGTGTTTGTTCTCAGGAGAGGTCATGCAGAAGGAGAGGTAAAGGCAGTAACCACCTGCCAGATTTGTCAACTGAAGAGAAGGTGAAGAAAGATAGACAAAAATGTCCTTTTCACATGCACAGACAGCATGCACAAATATACCAGCAGGGCCAGAGTTACCAGGCAATGAAAATACAGTCTGCTTCATTAATATTAGTCAATGCACAACACATGCCAGATCTTCTAACGGGGAAACAGAATTTCCTGCCATCCCCGCCATGCACATACTTCTTCTCTTCCCCTATACAGCGTGTTTATTTCCAGACATGGGTAGCTCAGTGTCCATTTATTTAAATCCCATCTGGTCCCTTTGAGGATTTCAGAGATCTGTTCACACCTCTGTTCTTGACCCACTCCTAACGTGTTCTTGTGCTGGAGAACTTGAATCCCATAGCAATTTTCCAGCTGTTAAGATCTGTGAGGTTCTCCTGCCTCCCTCCTCTAGTTCTAGCAATAGTGTCACTCCCCATATTTAATTTCTCCAGGAAACTTGAGCAAACATGGAAAATGGCTCTCTGAAGGATCCTCTCAGGCACAGGGAGGAGGCTCAGCCTGTTTGAGTCAATCATTCACACTATGCAAGTCCAGTCATGCAATAACTCCAAGAAAGGCTGCCTTAGAGTCCTGCTGACCTATGGATTTGCCAAAAAGCTCAAATCCAAAGTTGCAGTTAACCCCTGAGAATACGCAGCCATTTAGTGAATGTCCATCAACATAGCACATGGCAAGCTCTCTCAAGCTGTTTTACTTTCCCACTAAGTGTTTCACATTGACCCGCAGTAGTAAGGAATACATCTGCAGCTTGTAATGCAGTATTTTGTGAATTCTAAAACTCTTCTCTAACTGGCTAAAATCCAGAAGTTGGCTGAAATGCTCTTTATGTCCCGATAAAAAGAAAGAGTGTGCTGTGTCAGCACAAGGTTATAACTCCTTCCTGAAATATTTACAGCCTTTTTGGGCTGCTTTTCTCCAGCTGAAGCCAAAGGAGTTTTGCCCAAAGCCTACTGACTTTGTAGGTCTATCTATATCCAGCTTCTCCCGAATGTCAATGGAAAGACTCTTGTTGACTTCAGTAGGAGCTGGATCAAACCCAAAGTCATAATTCATGAGACAAAAGGTTCAAAAAATTTAGCTGCAGCTACTCCTGCATTAGTCAAAGACTGGTTTGGGTAATGTTTATTACTGATCTTTCCACTGCAAAGGTGCCTGTGCCATCAGAAGAGTCTCAGCTGTTATTTGACAATTCAGAAAACATTCACAAATATTAGACATCTTTTCTTCACGTCAGGTGCTATGGCTCTATCACTTCGTCTTCCTTGTTGCAAAGGCACAGATATCACTAACCATTAGAGCAGGGTGACTATTGTAGAACCAGCTCCATGGACAACACTGAAATGCAGCACTCTAAGCTTGGCTTGAGGATGTTTGGCATTTCTTTTTACGAGCATCCATGTTTCATGTGCAGTATACTGTCAAGGAAAGAGTTTATATCCCCAAGAAAGCAGCAGACCCATGAAAATGTAAAAACCTCTCAAATCCTTAATCAGCCGTTGAAATCCACAGATGTGTGGCAGTGACAAGTGAAGCCAACAGAATGACTGTGTATGTTTAGGTTATCTTTTTTATTCTACAGAGTGGGATTGACTTAGCTTTAAATCTGTTTTCCCTTTCCTAATGTGGCACATGTGATTCTCTTCATTGCCATTACAGTCTCGCCCTGTATAGCTCAGTACATCTTCCCCCATCATGGTTTTTTGGTTTTGTTTACTTTTTGTTTGTTTGCTTGGTTGGTTTTTTTTGGGGTTTTTTTGTTGGTGTTTTTTTTTTT